>JACBWV010000524.1:766453-886587 GCA_013435795.1 Chlamydomonas sp. ICE-L
CAGCGTGGCAAAGGCCGCAGCTTCATTGTAACGCTCGATATCGGGGTCGAGGTCCAGGCTGGTCTAAAGAGTCTTGTCCAGGCGAGCTCCCAGGTCGAACTGGAGGGTTTTGACGACGTTGATATATCGTAGAATGAGTTATCTAGCGATGTTTCAGAGGAGGAGGACGAAGTAGTCGACACGAGAAAGATTTCCGAAGATGACTGGCGTGAGGTCCATGTGACAACTTGCCAGAGGATGGCTGCTGGCTACACTGAACCAGGGCCTGGAAGGCTGAGGCATGTTGAGCTCCTGGATGTGGACCCAGATAGTGCTCCACTGATGTTTTTCCTTCGGTTCCTGCCCAAGAAAGCTGTGTCTGACATAGTGAAGCTCACTGATGATAGGGGGAAACAGATGCACCGCCCTACATGGAGCATGGATTTGGGAGACTTCTACACATGTGCACGAGTACACGCGCGCACACACACACACACACACACACACACACATCTACACACACAAGCGCAACAACACACACACTTGCATGCATGGGCATCATGCATCCTAGGTCCTAACACAGTCACACACACACATACACAGGTGCTTTGTCACACATGCAAACGCACCCACATGCATGGATACACACACAAGCATAGGCACATGCACACACATGCAAGGGCGCACACATACGCGCACATGTATGTAGGTGCGTGTCCAGGTGTATGTGTATATGACATTGGCACCACCAACTTTCCTCACTCACACACCAACCACCCACAAATACCCACATACATGTAGGTGGGTGTCCATGCAGGTGGGTGTATGATACATTGACACCATTACCTTCCCACGCATACACACCAACCACCCACAAAAACGTAAGCGCACATGCATGTAGGTGGTTTCCATGCAGGTGGGTGTCTTGTAATTTTGGGGAGGCTATCTGCTCCCTAAACAGTGGGAGAGGCTGTTTCTGCAAGGACACCATGTCCACACGCGCTGGAGAGATCTTTGAACTCTCTCCTTCGAATAAAAGGAGGCAGTAGTCAGAACTTGACCAGATTGTGTGGACAACTTCTTAACCATGTCCGCAAGGGATTCTGAGAGTCTGAGGCTTATAGCTGGGGTCTCAAGACATCTACAGATGTTTTAATTTTGAATTTGTTTTTTTTGAAAATGTACCATTTTCAAATTCAAATTCAAACATGTGGATGTACCACTAAAGCTTATTGCGCAATAAAGATGTGTTCTACTAATCTTGAAGCTGACGCTGTAAAAATCCCCATCCAATTTGAGAAACATATGACCCTTTTATTCCACTTCTCCCTAATCAATTTTTTGATATTACGTGTAATACCAGGCAACCCAGGACAAACAATAAACATTTATTTCGCTTTTCTACAATAAACATTTACTTCGCTTGTCTACAATAAACATTTACTTCGCTTTTCTACAATAAACATTTATTTCGCTTTTCTACAATAAACATTTATTTCGCTTTTCTACAATAAACATCATTTTGGTTTCTTCGCTCCTTGCTTGTTCTGCATGCCTTTATATCTCGCTTTGTTATTTAATTTCCCCTTCGATGTGCTTTTTCATTCGCTTTTTGGAGTTTACCTCCTGAACCAGGTGTATGTTAACCCCCCACTGTCCAGCTGCTCCGTCGCTGTACAGTCTCAGCATTATTTTTTGCAGGGTATGTAACAATATCCCCTCTCGCGTTGTGGAGGTATGGTATCATTTTTTAATTTGTCAAATGTATATCACCCCAGGAGGTGGGTCTCATTACAGTAACCAGCAACACCGAGGATTCAGTTTGAATGGCTTTGTCAATCCTACAAACGAGTAGGCGCTCTGATTGTTTGTAATGGCCGGGAAGCTAGTGGGAGGATGTTCAACCAAGTGCCCCAGTATTTAGCTAGCTTTTTCGAAGGAGGTTGTTACCTGCCTGGGTCACCCTATACTAGCCCTAAACTTAAGTAACTAACTAACAAAATAGTGCGCCTTGTTACGAGGCGTAAGGTTGAAGGGGCCAGCCCGTTTGCTTTCACTTTGGCCAACCACCCGACTGCTCCAACTCATCAAATACACCAATAAATATAAGCAGGCCAGCTTCCAAGCAGCTCCGACCCTGGGTAAAACAAGATTCATGTGCATGTTATTAGGGGAAAGGATAATAAGCAAGAGAGTCACTTTAAAGTAAATGCGAAAAAAGCACTATTTATTTTCTAACTCAAATCCAACCACCCCTTCAATGCACTCCAAATGTAATAAAAATCAAATTCTCTAGCTACAGAGAATAACTAAGTTCAACAACCTGCGAATTACGAGTGCGACCAGGAGTAAAAATACAAAGTTTGATCACCTATCCCTTCAAAAACGAAGGGCTGCCCCCCCCCCCCCCCCCCCCCCCCCCCCCCCCCCCCCCTTAAATGAGGTGTTCAGAATTACCTTAAAACATCGCTCAAAACATCGCCATGAATCATGCCATTATAGGCCCATTCTCAGAATAAATCGATCGGGAGAAGTAAACATTTGGAGGCCTGGGCACCTCCTGGTGCGGCATATATTTATGTATATGGCAGGTACCAGGCGGGTACGGCATTTATCTGTATTTTAAGGGATCAATGACCCAAGTTCAAGGGAACAATGGCCCAAAGATGATAAAAATGTGAATCCTAGTAGCTACTAGCTGTACTCAAGCCTGATTTCAGTATTGTTGCCTAGTCATTGCATGGCGGGTTTGGGAGGCAGCGCGCCGTACTTGGATCGCACGGGGTCGCACAATGTGCGATGCGTCGCTCACAACAAAGGTGACAAAGCACACAGAACCCCCCTGGTTTCCCTTGTTGTCAGGAAATGTATGGGCCTGGGCTCAAGCAAAAAAATCAAAGCTGTACAAGAGAGTGAGATAAATAGAGATACAGAAGCATTTCTCAATAAAACATCGAGAGAAAGACAACTGATGACAGGTGCACATCAGGGTACTACATGACGCAAAGGTTTTTGAGCCCGACTGCGAGATTGGCGCAATTTTGTAAAACTCTTCTGGGCCCAGCCCGCAGATTTTCGTTTTCAGTAAAAGCGCAACCCAAAATGAATAACTGTAGTACCCTGGTGCACAATACAAAATCATTCTAATGGAGAAAATGCACTCAAGCATCTGCATCGGAGGCTTATCACGTTTTTCCTTTATGATGATATCTTGAAGGAAAAAAAAAGTGGGTCGAAGGGGTACACGCAGACCCTGGGTTTACTTTTCTTATTTCTTTAAGATATCATCATTAAGTGAAAACGTGATAATTTCCTCAGATGCCTATGCAAGTAGCAGGTTCGTTCAGCAGGAGTCCCAGCTCTGCGTCCCGAGACGCAACAATTTTGTCAGCCTGCGTCATGAGACACAACTAATTCCATAGCCTGCGTCATGAGACACAACCAATTTCACAGCCTGTGTCCTGAATCGCAACCGAATCAGCACAGCCTGAGTCCTGAATCGCAACCGACCCATAGCCTGAGTCCTGAATCGCAACCAACCCATAGCCTACGTCCTGCGATGCAACCAACCCACTGAAGCTGCGTCTGCGAGGCAACAGACCCTCCACACGTTGCGTCTCAGGACGCAATGGACGGACCCTTCGACTTTACATCTGCCATGCGATTGCCAGAGACGCGACACATTCTATAGCCTGCGACGTAACGGACCCTTCCTTCTAGTCAACGGACCTTTCCCACGCTGCGTCCTGCGACGCAAAGGATCATTCGACCTTGCAACTGCCATGCAGGGCACAGCGTCCTGAATAACCCAGGCGTGTAGTGGTTCATGGACCCAAAGTGGGTTGGTTCAATGGCTGTTGTTGAACATGGGTCTGGACACACAACGGGGGGCCAAGGGGGGCCAAGCCGGGGCCAAAGATACAAGAACATCACTGGCAACAGTTAGAAAGAGATCTTCTTCAAAGAATCGCGAAAGGCTGCATAGGGTTTGGAAAATTTCTGTAAGGCTCCGCACTCAGGCTTGGCAGTGTGCCCCGCCTGTTCCTCTTTCGAGGACAGAAGGAGATCAGAGCGATTGGCTTCTACTTTGGTGCCGATTAACTGTGTGAAGTCTGGAACAGATCGCCACTGTACTTCAGCATGATTTGATTGCTGACAGTATAGAGGCATGAGCTGGGCTGTACGGATCTTTAGATGAGAAGCTGGGATAATCTGAGCTGAGTGTAGTGAGGGCGGGAAGGGCTTCGAAATCAAATTGAGAAGAAGGCTCTTCATCGATGCTTGGCAAAGAGCTCCGGCGTCGCACGCGATCATAGCTTCTGTTTTTGGGGATCTTGGACCGAGCGAGGAGAAAGTGATTATCAGCTGGCTTCTCTTCATCAAACTCATCCAACCAGAAGTCGGAGGATCCTGAAGTGCAGGGACTGGAGAAGCAGGAGAAGATGGTTGCTTGCGCGGCCTGGGGAGGAGGAGATTTGTAGGGAAGGAAAGAGTCAGTAAGGGGACATGAAGGGATTCCCAATTCAGGCCAGGGCAGCACATTATTGGAGTTACGAACTACCCCAAGGTGCAGGGACTGGAGAAGCAGGAGAAGATGGTTGCTTGCGCGGCCTGGGGAGGAGGAGGAGATTTGTAGGGAAGGAAAGAGTCAGTAAGGTGACTCGAAGGGAATCCCAAGTCAGGCAAGGGGCAACACATTATTGGAGTGACAAATGATAACGCCTGGTGGGGCTTGGTACTTAGTGAGCCCCATCTTATGGCGCTAGGGAACGGGCTGCTACTTTATCTGAACAAAGCTATCATGGCGCTTGACAGCGACCGCAAACACTAAAGCGCATCCGTGGGGATTGGAACTCTGCATCTTCTTCGTCCAAGGAGCTCTGCCATTGAGCCATTCGTCGAAATGGGGATCTTGGAGTTACAGACTTAGATCAACAGACTTGCCGAACATCGGATATCCATCAGTCCCCAAATTCCCTTGTCCTCACAACGATGCTTGCAGATCTCACAGACTGCACCTACAGCAACAACTAGTCTAAGGATCTCACCGGGACTCAATCTACCCGTATCACTAGGGGTCGGCTGTGTTATAAATATTAGTGAACAAATAATATTATGTAATATTATATTAAATTAGTCAGACGAGCCGTCTCACCAGAATTTCGAATTCATTTGAAAAACTTATATTATAGTGACACTAGACTGATATTAGTTAATATTAATTTTCCAAACACTAATATTAGTTGCCGTTCCCAACGTATCATGCATCTAGGTTCCTACGGCAGCCTGCACCCTGTTCAGGTTCTTAAACAGGTGTTCAGGGTGCTAAACACCTGCTAATGCATACCATTGGTTGAACATGTGGTTGTTGAACAGGTGTTGTACACCCTGAACACCTGTTGACAATCTTAACAGGTGGAGGCTGCCGTCGGGGATGCTGCTAGGGTGAACAAATATTATAGCTGCTGTACGACACTCAACCTTCCACCAGAGCTCGGTTGGGCAATCGCAATTGCAATTGCCAGTTCTTGCTAACACAGTTTCTTTTCCGAGTGTCTTGTAGTAGCTTCTAGCCAGCTCCATTGGTCAGCCACCGCGTCAATCTCAGAGCTTTCAGCTGCAATATAATGCATGTAATGTCACTTCCATAGCTTTCAGCTGCATTCTAATGCATGCCATATCACTTTCAAAGCATTCTGCTGCATTATAATGCATGTTATGTCAGCTTCCAGACGCACCACTTAACTTCATGTTTGGCCCAAGGACGCTGAAAGGGAGCTGCCAAGAAGCTACTACGCGTAGCCTCAAAATTAAACAGTGAAAGTGGCAGGCCCAAGCTGGGGTGAAGACTGATACTTGCAGTATTCGGTGACTACAAAACACGCTTCCTCACAAAGTTGTGCTGGGTCATCAGGGTGTTAAACATGCAGGTGTTGAACAGGTGTTGAACACCTGTTTAACAACCTGAACAGGTGTGGGCTGCCGTAAGGGAACTTGCTTTAAGGTGCACACCTGGTAGCAGACAACGAAGTCGTGCTAGGTCATCAGGGTGTTAAACATGCACTTGTAGAACAGGTGCTGAACAGGTGTTTAACAAACTGAACAGGTGCGGGCTGCTGTAAGGGTACTTGCTATAAGGCGCGGAATGGTAGTAGACAACGAAGTCGTGCTGGGTCACCAGGGTGTTAAACAAGCAGTTGTTGAACATCTGTTGTTGAACACCTGTTGAACAAACTGAACAGGTGCGGGCTGCTGTAAGGGAACTTGCTATAAGGCGCATACCTGGTCGCAGACAACGAAGTCGTGCTTGGTTATCAGGGTGTTAAACATGTAGTTGTTGAATAGGAGTTGAGCACCTGTTGAACAATCTGAACAGGTGCGGGCTGCTGTAAGGGTACTTGCTATTAGGTGCATACCTGGTGGCATACAACAAAGTCGTGCTGGGTCACCAGGGTGTTAAACATGCAGTTGTTGAACACGTGTTGAACATCTGTTGAACAAACTGAACAGGTGCGGGCTGCTGTAAGGAAACTTGCTATGAGGTGCATACCTGGTAGCAGACAACGAAGTCGTGCTGGGTCATAGTTGCACAGGCCACAGCGGCATTAAGGGCCCAAAGGAATGCCTGGCGATTCAGACGAGTCTCGGCATCCAATGCAATCTGCTGGAATATCAGTGCGGATTGCTCAGGAGCCAGGAGTCCTGCGAGAACAGTCCAAAGTAGCAGGTTATAGCAATTCAGGGGGTGGGCTGGGGTCGGTTGGGTTTAGTAGACTTTGTACTTATTCTCAGGCCAAATCTCCCACAATTCGCCCAGAATTCTCAGATCAGGCAAAAATTGAGATATTGAGTTCGATGTCTGACATTTTTCGAATATCCAACTCCCAAATCATCCTCTGAATTGCTGTGAGCACCAATTGCAAACAGTTTGCTGGGTTGTTGGCAACAGGCACCTCAATCGGCCACAGTGTAACCGATGGGGAAAACGTGGTGATCCTTAGGGGAACGTGAGGATCGTTATCCGTCTCACTTCACCCCTCTTTTGGAAGACCGACGCCCATTGTCGGAACGTGAGGATCGTTATCCGTCACACGCAGTGCTTGGCAGCGAATCGCAGAACTAAGTACTAGTAGATAGACACAAATCTCTAGGGGGCCAAAGATCACAGGCTGCCAAATTTGTCAAGTTGTGAAAGGATTTTCACCCCAGGAGGTGGGTCTCCTACACAAACCAGCGACACCAAGGATTCAGTTTGAATGGTGTTGCCACTCCAACAAAAGAGTAGGCGCACGAAGGTGCGATATACCGACCTTTACACAAACTAACTTGAGATTGGTAAGGACAGTGAACTTAGGCCGGTCTATCCCTACAGCAGCCTGCACCCTGTTCATGTTGTTAAACAGGTCATCGGCTTAATATGTAGTGGTTGACCAGGTATTTAACACCCTGAACACCTGGTTAAAAACCTTAACGGGTGCAGGCTGCCGTAGGGTCTTGGCAATTGGACCTTATTATAAGCTGCAGGTAGAAAAGTTCTAGGAGGGAAATTTGAGGAGAGTGTTGCCTTTAGGAGTGACAGGTGGCACTGGAATCGAAATCGAAGCCAGGGTTTACGACAGGACCAGGGGCCAGTAAGGCCCAGGGATGGAAACCCTAACATGACAGGACAGGCAGGCAAGCAGGCTGTCCCCAGCACCAAGTGGGCAGCGTGGGCCCCAGTTTCAGCCAAACCCGATTCCGGACCCTCAATTTCCGGGGCGATGAACATCTGGAGCCAGCATGCAAAACTTTTCAGAGCGCTAGATGGCTGGGGAAATGCACAAAGATTATAGCTTGTACCTCCAACTAGTAGATTTGAAGGGGTGGCCGCTCGGAACCGCAGGAGCTCGCGGACTGACCTGTGAATTCCCCTAAATGTGATACCTTGGTGAGTTGGAAATTCATTAAACAGTCGTCGAGCTCGGCCAAACTCGCTGAGTAACAGTTTGGCTATCTGTTAGGCGTGCGGCCTTCCCAGCATCCATGTGCAAATCCTCATCAACCTAGATCATTTCGAGCATCAGCATCGCAATCAGGATACGGATTCCCCCGGAACCGGTTTCGCCCCCATGTGATGGGAAGTACGGCTGAAATACTGCCCATTTGGTCGTGGGGACAGCCAGCAAGCAAATGGACATCGGGGTGACTCTGAAGGCTTCCGCTTCCAAGAGTGTGTGTGTGTGTGTGTGTGTGTGTGTGTGTGTGTGTGTGTGTGGGTGGGTGGGTGGGGGGGGGGGGGGGGGGGGGGGGGGGGGGGGGGCTTCGCGAAAAACGCCAATATCATCAGTGCATCACACAGGCATCGTGTTATCCGGGTGGCTAGACTTCCTGAGATGGCTAGGAAAGACGATTCAGGTGTAAAGACAGAGGGTGGAGGAAAACTTCGCGCTTTGCGCCAGTATGATAGGATTACTACACGGGACTAATGATTGCCAGTGCCCGCGCTATCGCGGACAAAACTGAAGATGGACGGGGCTGGTTTGATAGTTACGGAAGGTCGGACAGACCTTCGTGGGATGGCAGTCTTTGCGTGTGCTCGCACATGGCGACGAAGTCTTCTAGGCTCACACCCCTTTCTGATGAGAGGTCATCTCCCGCTTGTGTGCTGTAGGAGTCGAAAAGTCCCTGTGCAACTTCAATGAACTTCGCTGAACTGGACTCCATTCTTCCGAAGTGCGATTGAAAAGGAGACGATAATGGGAGAGTGGAAGAGTGTTTCGGTTCGTTTAATTCCGCTGTTTCTGCTGTTGTCGAGACAAAAAACAAAGGAGAAGAGCGAAAATATCTGCACAGGTCCACTCTTGTTGAGGTAGTCACTGCACAGGTCCACTCTTGTTGAAATAGGACCTGGTCCGACGCCTATGCCTACCTGGATGATATTGCAGCCATTTATGAAGAATATTATAGAAAAATATTTTCAGCACCTGTCAGCACTCTAATATCCACCTCTAATATTCACCTCGAATATCCACCGCACCTAAAATACTTGTATCCACCCCACCTAAAAATATCCCAAATATCTTCCTCTCATAATCTTCAGCAGGGGTGCTTTGTTGCTGACCTGGAATGTCCACCAAAGGTCCACCTCAAATTTATCGGGACCACTTATGCCAGGCTGGAGGTCCAACGGGCTGGCCCTGCGGGGCGCGGGCCCTTGGTATCAAGCAGGAGCCTTCGTCCGCCTTCGTCTCCAACGGGTCAAGCTCAAGTCCCCCGATGCGTCCCTCTCTCGTGGGGCACTCTTGTGCTCCCGGTGCGCGATCCTATAAGCCATGCCGACGTGTGTTCGCTCCTTCTTTCTTCCTTCCTTTCTGTGGCTCTGTATGTCACCAATGTCTAGCTAGCTGGCTATTTTCTTTCTCATGTCTGGAGAAAAGAAAGGGAACGCATCCGCTGCGCTTCCCTTTCCTTTTTTTTGTCTGCTGTGTGCTTGTTTGGGCACTAGTCACGCCTGGTCTGGTCTCGTTCAGTCTTGTTTCTCTGGACCCTGCTTTTTCACGCGCGCTTGCCTAACCAAATCGTTCGTTCGCTTGCGCCCATGCCTGCAGAGGTTCTTCCAAGACCACATCATGTGTGAGGACAGCGAGGTGATAAGCCCCCCCCCCCCCCCCCCCCCCCCCCCCCCCCTCCTGTGAACAAGTCCTATCCAGCGTCGCAAGCGACTCGGGAAATTGGCGGGGTGTTTTGGCAACGGAACTACAGGTGGCAACGCTGGAGCTGACCAAAGCCAGTTAGTTGTGAACTATGAGTGACTAGTCCACAACCCGCGGGCACACTTGGAGTCCAGCAGGGCACCATGAAAAATGCAATCACCATCATCATCAACATCATCACATCATCATCGGTCATCACTATACTACTATAGGCAGGCAGCCGCACCTCACATTCAACGCGTGTCGTTCCATAGGTCACACTTCCACCAGCACTAAGCCGGACCACAACACCACATGACGACAACACTTTGGATTGCAACGACATATTTTTTCCTGGGTTGCCTGTGGTTGCCGAAGGCAGAGTAGGGAGGGGCCAAGGCAGAAGAGGGAAGGGCAAAAACAGAGGAGGGTCCGAGGAAGGAGTGGGTAAAAATATTGCTCAGTCTGTGGACCCCACTTGGGTCGTAAGAGCGGTGAGCACATGTAGGGGAAGTGCCGGAGTGCCCATGTATTTTACAGTCCAGGGGTAGGCCAAATAGACAAATGGGACTTGCCCAACCGTATAGGAAGGGCTTAGAAAGAAAAAGCACTAATGAACTAAACCCCAAACAATCATTTTACCGACCTGAGTTTGTGCTACAGTGATCATTTTATTATACAATATAATTGCCCATATTGCAGACTCTGTTGAGGTAATACTAATAACCGAATGAAGATATGGGAATGCACTGAGCATTATGCGTGTTGGTAATGCCAAGCAGTAAAGTTCCTTGATCTCGGGTGCTTTTATAGACGTTATTGGGGTGCTCCAATTGCTGGGCACTATAGGTGCTAGTAGTTTACCCAACAGGGCTCTATACCAGGGAACTAGCACAGACCGTGCCCCCCATCCCCCCCAACACCCCTCATTCTTTTAGATTCCCCCAGCTACAGTGTGTTGGTGCTTCCTAACTGGGGTGAAAACCCCCCGTAGTAAGATGCATTGGCATGATGTGGCCACGCCCATGGTGTTATTGTCCGTTGCGTCGGACACTGAGTTGGCATAGTGCACGCGTGGTCCTGGACTCCTGGTGCTCCAGGACCCGGGTCGCCTGCCGCCAGGCCATAGGCTAGCTATGGCCTGCACGTGTCTTCAGAATCTTCCTGGAGACTTCCTATTCTATATAGCCGCACGAGTTGCGATGCCAAGCTATCTGCTCTTCAGTCTTCACTGTGTAACGACTCTATCGATTGAAACATGGCACCGTAGATTCTTTTTTTTGATGAGGCGGTCCACTGTGACTACTGCTAGCTCCGGGTTACGCAGTGTTGTCCTTAATTTCACGTCCTGTGAGTGCCTGCATTACACGGATGTAACAATTTCAATTTCAACTTGTAGTTTACATACTGCACTTGCCTGCCTGGCCTTACAGACCTTGAGTCAGCCCTCCTAAGTTTTGTTTCTATCTTTTTACCCAGACATCCAAATGACATTCTGAGACCAACCACGAGTAGGCTAGGGCAGTCTATTGGAACCACTTTGGACCTCGTGCAATAAGTATCTAGCCCCTGAATGTGTGTGTGTGTGTGGGGATGAATGGAGATCCTCCGCCCCCTGCAAAGGTGAGGGCTGACTACGGTACTTGCCTACTTGGGCAACCCAAAGGGGGTGCAGAACAGATTTTTGGCTATCCACAATCCCTATGTGGGAATTCCGAGGATGCCATTATGTGCGCCATATTGTAACCCACTACCCCCCCAGCATCCATACCTAAGTTTTTCAAAAAGGGGTATTTGATTTCGTATTTCTATTTAGGGAGGCGGGGGGGGGGGGGGGGGGGGGGGGGGGGGGTTAGCCCCCCCCAGGTTTTTTAGACATTTTTTTTTAAGTTGTGAAAGGACTTTCACCCCATGTGGCCGCATGTGGGGACTGATTTGTTCTTTTCTCCTCCCGGCCTTAATGTAATTTTGGAGGCCAGGGCTCCTCCTGGTTTGCGTTTACATTTTTTTCTGAGTATCAGTGGTCATTTTATGTTTACTGCCTAAGACGGCGAGCAGCCGAATTGCTGGCAGAAGCTATGCAACCAAGTTCATGGTGGTTGGCCCCAGTGAAAGCACACGGACTGGCCCCCTCAACCTCACGCCTCGTAATAAGGCGTACTATTTATGTATTTATTTAACCAAGTTCAAGCTAAGGCGAAAATCCTTCTTGCAAAAAAAACAAATGTCGGATGTGCTGTCCACCAGGGTTCTTCAGGAGTACCTCAGCTCTGCGTCTTGACGCAATCGAACCAGCATAGCCTGAACAACCCTGCGGTCCAATGTCCACCCGTCCAGGCTGGAGTGTTGGATCAAATATATGTCGATAGTAATGCTTTGCTTTGTATTGATTATGTTACTGTCGAAGACGGCGAGCAGCCTTGTAGGCTGGAGCCATGTAACCAAGTTCAAGTCCTATCTTAGGTGCTGTCCACCCGTCCAGACTGGAGTTACTCTTTGCCCTCCCCTGTGCAAGATAAAAGCGCTATCTTTGGCCTGGTGCTCCTCTTCCTGTACTTGACGCACTCTTGCCATGTGGGCTGCAGTACCTTTCAGCAGCCGGTTGGGATCTGAGCGTGCCTCCACATGCACCTGCAGATCCCCAAATCAGGGTGTGAATGTGTCCGTGGATGGTAGGGGGGGTGGGGGAGGTCAGGGAGTGTATGTGTGTATATGGTGTGTGTGTGTGTGGGGGGGGGGGTAGTGGTGGGGAGGTCAGGGAGTGTACGTGTATATGTGTGTATGTCAGGGGGGGGGGGTGGGGTGGGATTCATGCACCTGCAGATCCCAAAACGAAAAACACTTAATCACAAATTGAAAGCAATTAATAGCGAAAAACAGTTAATCCAAAAGTGAAAATAGTAATAATCGTACAATTATCCATGTAGCATGTACTCAGGGCCTCTGTTGATAAAGCGATTTGTTGGGGCCCAGTTCACCAGTAATTGTTTTTGCTTTAGCCTTTCCTGATATCGAGATGCGTAAATAGTTGAACCTAGAGCTTTTCTTTTCCACTGCTTGCCTATCTGTCTGCCTGTATAGCTGTCTATCTAGCTTCCATCCCGCCTGTCTGCCTGTCTATCTGCCTGTCTGTCTATCTGCCTGCCCCCCTGTCTAGCTCTCTGTCTAGCTACCTACCTGTCTGTCTACCTGTCTGCCTGCCCGCTTTTCTGCCTTTAAGTCTAGCTGCCCGCCTGCCAGTCCCCTTCCCTGTCTAGCTGCCTGCCCGCCTGCCTCTCTGCCTGCCTGTCTGTCTACCTGTCTGCTGCCTAGTCGCCTATCTGCCTGCCTGCCTAGCTGCCTGCTTGTCTGTCTGTTTAGCTGTCTGCCTGTCTGTCTGTCTAGCTGTATGTCTGCCTGTTTGTCTAGCTGCTTGCTTGTCTGTCTAGCTGCCTGCTTGTCGGTCTAGTTGTCTACCTGCCATTCTTTCTGCCTGCATGTCTAGCTGTCCGCCCGCCTGTCTAGCTGACTGTCTGTCTGTTTAGCTGCCTGCCTGTCTGTTAAGCTGTCTGCCTACCCGCCTTTCTGCCAGCATGTCTGGCTGCCCGACCGCCAGTCTGCCTCCCTGTCTAGCTGCCTGCCCATCTGCCTCTCTGGCTGCCTAGCTACCTGCCTGTCTACTGCCTATCTAGCTGCCGAGCTGCCTGCCTGTCTAGCTGTCTGCCTGTCTGTTTAGCCGCCTGTCTGTTATATGCCACTCCTAGGGTCACCAAGCACGGAATCATATGATGTGTTGATATGTCATACTATACCGCCTGTCTGTTATGACTCCTAGGGTTGCCAAGAACGAAATCATACGATACGATGATATGTCGTGCCATATATCGTACAGGTAGTAGTAGGATATTGACAACCATACTAAGCCCCCCTTACCCCTTATCCCCCCCCCCCCCCCCCCCACACACACACACACTATTACACACCTTTTCAAGAATCCTGTTTTGTGCTATCTGCCGTTGCATCTGTTTCTCCTCTTTAATTGTCAGAAGCTCTTGTCGCCTGGCCACAGCGGCGCTGTTGCGCTCTCTCACCTATGCAGATTGTGTGTGGTGTGTGTGTGTGTGGTGTGCGTGAAAAAACTGGATATGCACGGTAGACTGGTCATGGTCAGTAGCTCTTGTCTCCTGGCCACAGCGGCGTAGTTGCGCTCTCTCACCTATGCAGATTGTGTGTGGTGTGTGTGTGTGTGGTGTGCGTGAAAAAACTGGATATGCACGGTAGACTGGTCATGGTCAGTAGCTCTTGTCTCCTGGCCACAGCGGCGTAGTTGCGCTCTCTCACCTATGCATGTTGACACATACATGGTGGTGGGGGGAATCAAGTTTCGAGCTCTGGGCTGCATAGTATCACCCAGTCAACGATCAGACGGGTCTGAAGTTCGAGCCCTGGCCAGGTTCACGAAATCTCAGATTTTCCGCCTTGAAAGAGGTAGAGAACTTCCCTCCGTGCTGTCGCGCGATGGTCCAAGCTCAGACGCAGAGGGTCTGCGAGTCCAAATAAACCCAGCATTGTAACTATTCTCCAGTGTGTACACATGCATGGAAACGGGAGGGTTCCTTCAATCTCACGCCTGTGGCATGGCGTACTAATTTTAAATTTTCATTTTTTGGTGGTGGGGTGTCAGAGTATGATGACGCATTTGTTTTGAATGCTTGTGGCCGCAGTTGTTGCGCTCTCTCACCTATGCAGATTGGCACATACATGTTTTATCATTTTCCTATTTCTTTTCTCTCTTTTTGTTTATTTGTGATGTTCATAAGTCCCCCTTGACTCTCTCATCTATGCACATTGGCACATAATTACATACATGTTTCTATCCCTTTTCCTATTTATTTTCTCTTTTTGTTTTGTTTGTGATGTTCATAAGTCCCCCTTGACTCTCTCATCTATGCACATTGGCACATAATTACATACATGTTTTTATCCCTTTTCCTATTTATTTTCTCTTTTTGCTTTGTTTGTGATGTTCATAAGCCCCCCTTGAATCTCTCATCTATGCACATTGGCACATAATTACATACATGTTTTTATCCCTTTTCCTATTTATTTTCTCTTTTTGCTTTGTTTGTGATGTTCATAAGTCCCCCTTGACTCTCTCACCTATGCACATTGGCACATAATTACATACATGTTTTTATCCCTTTTCCTATTTATTTTCTCTTTTTGTTTTGTTTGTGATGTTCATAAGTCCCCCTTGACTCTCTCATCTATGCACATTGGCACATAATTACATACATGTTTTTATCCCTTTTCCTATTTATTTTCACTCTTTGTTTTGTTTGTGATGTTCATAAGTCCCCCTTGACTCTCTCACCTATGCAGATTGGCACATACATGTTTGTATCCTTTTTCCTATTTCAATTCTCTCTTATTGTTTGTTTGTGATGTTTATAAGTCCCCCTTGACTCTCTCACCTATGCACATTGGCACATACATGTTTTTATCCTTCTTCCTATTTCAATTCTCTTTTTTGTTTGTTTGTGACGTTCATATGTCCCTCTTGACTCTCTCACCTATACAGATTGGCACATACTTGTTTTTATCCTTTTCCCTATTTCCTTTTTTCTTTTCGTGATGTTCATAAGTCCCTCTTGACTCTGTCACCTATGCAGATTGACACACACATGGTTTTATAATTTCCCCCATTTATTTCTCTCTCTATTTTCGTTCGTTACGTTCATTAGTCCCTCTTGACTCTGTCACCTCAGGCTGCGGGCTCACTTTGACATTTGGAGTCCAGCAGGGAACCAGGAATAATGTAATCATCATCACCTGATGTTAAACAGTCAATACATTGCCTGGAGGCGCATGTTAAATGTAATTCATATTAAATGTAATTCATATTAAGTGTAATTCATATTAAATGTAATTTATATTAAATGTAATTCATATTAAATGTAATTCATATTAAAGGATGAGGCTCATAGCTGATGATTAGCAAAGCAATCTGATAAGTAAGTATATGTATAAGTATGCGTAGGTGTATGTATATGTATGCGTGCATGTATGCGTGCTTGCATGCGTACATGTATGCGTACATGTTTGCGTACATGTATGCGTATATGTATGTGAATATGTGTGCATGTTTATGTGTGTATGGGTACATCCCGGGGTGGAAACAAATAATCCATATATACGCACCTTGTCTATTTGAGCCGGGTCAGGAGGCCGGTGTGTTGCTTGACGCATAGCTACAGCCCTGAGCTGCTGCTCGCGCTCCACGTGGGCCTGCAGAAGCAATACATCATCATAACGTTAGTCCACCTCCACCAAGCTGCATGCACATTAGGAGTCCAGGAGGGTACCAGGAATGTAAACGTCATCATCAGTAGCAGAAGCAATACAATCATTGTAACTTAAGTCCCCCTTGAATCCATCAAGCTGCATGCACATTAAGTGTCCATTATGGCACTAGGACAAATGCCATCATCATCATCATGATCATCACCTTCACCATGTATGTATTCATGGCGCGGAGTAAGTATAGTAAAAAAACACGAGACAAATGCCATCATCATCATCATCATTATCATCACCTTCATCACCACCATGTGTGTCTACATGGCGCGGAGTAAGTCTAGTAAAAAAACATGAGACAAATGCCATCATCATCATCATCATTATCAACACCTTCACCATCACCATATGTGTCTACATGGCTCGGAGTAAGTCTAGTAAAAAAACACGAGACAAATGCCATCATCATCATCATCATCATCACCTTCATCACCACCATGTGTGTCTACATGGCTCGGAGTAAGTATAGTAAAAAAACATGAGACAAATGCCATCATCATCATCATCATCACCTTCATCACCACCATATGTGTCTACATGGCTCGGAGTAAGTCTAGTAAAAAAACATGAGACAAATGCCATCATCATCATCATCATCATTATCATCACCACCATATGTGTCTACATGGCTCGGAGTATGTCTAGTAAAAAAAATGAGACAAATGCCATCATCGTCATCATTATCATCACCTTCATCATCACCATATATGTCTAGGGACTGGCATATCGTATGATCTTGACCGAAGGCGAGTATGAAATCATATGATATCATACACATTGCATCATTTGATATTGTATACGAATGGCAACTTTAGCCTAGTCAGACTGCCGGCATCATATGATGCCTTTATATCATATTGCCATTCCCTGCATATATGTCCACGGCTTAAAGCCTCTTTCAGTGATGTACAATGGTCAAGTGGTAGACCAGATCCCTAAAGAATGAAGAGTCGGGGGTTCGACTCCCCCTTCAGTCGCTCTTGGCGTTGCAGGTCGTCGTCTACCGCGATGGTAGCTTGTCCAGTTGAGGTAGGAGATCGCTCCCCACCCGCGTACGACGGGCTCCCTTAACACCACGCCCCATCAGGCGTTATCATTACCTTTATCCACGGCTTAAAGCAAGCCTAGTAAGTTTGCAGTTTGCTTACCAATCTCATATAGTGTGGCGGATAACAATCCTCACCCCATGCCCCCTCAAGGAGGTGAGGACTACCTGGAACCTGGCAAACTAGCCCAATAGCCAAGCTCACCTTAGCCTGATGGGCCACCTCTCTCTCTCTTCTCTCTCTCTCTCTCTCTCTCTCTCTCTCTCTCTCTCTTTCTCTCTCTCTCTCTCAATCGGGATGTTAGTTTATTATACATTAATTTTATAAAAACAGATTATTGAAAAGCAACTTTTATACTCAATGGTATATCATATAATATTTTTGTAATAAACCCAATTTTTGTCGTATATTGTCAATACTTTATATTTTGTTTATAAATTCATGTGCTACTTTGTTTTCCTCTCTCTCTCTCTCTCTCTCTCTCTCTCTCTCTCTCTCTCCCTCCCCCTCTCTCCATCACTGATGTAATGTTATGTACCGAGCTCACCTTAGCCTGACGGGCCACCTCGAGTTTCATCTTATTCATTCTCTGGCGTTCTTCAATCTCTATTCGTTTCCGCAGCTCTTCTTTCCGTTGCCTCTCAGCCGCAGCCTCACCTAAAAGATTTGAAATTTGAAGGTTAGTACGAGCTGCCGCTGTACAAACATACTGTAGAATGGCTATTATTTTGGGGTTAATTGATTTTCTAGACCGCCCAGCCTCACCTATAAAAAATTAATTGAAAATAAATAAATAGTCGTTTGCTTGCACTGGGGCAAACCACCAATAGGGAAGGGGTGGGGGTGGGGGGGGCTGCCATCCCCGATGTTCGACTGCTAGATATAATCCCTTCTCTTTCTGTTGCCTCTCAGCCGCATCCTCACCTAAAATATTCGAAATTTGAAAAATAGCACGAGCTACCGCTGTACATACATACTGTAGAATGGCTATTTTGGGGGGGGTTGTTTGATTTCCCAGACTGCAACTACGCTCTTCTTTCCTTTGCCTCTCAGCCGCAGCCTCACCTACATATATAAATAGTCGTTTGCTTGCACTGGGGCAAACCACCAACAGGGGGGGGGGGGGGGGGCAATCCCTTATTTTCTACTGAATATCTCTTCTTTCTGTTGCCTCTTAGCCGCAGCCTCGCCTTAACAAAAATCAAAATCTGAAAGCCTCACCTACATTCATTCATTGGATGTCTTCAGGGTTGTCAAGTAATATGTACCAATCCAACCCAACCCTGCTCAACCCAACCCAACCCAGCTCAACCCAACTCTGTGAAACCCAAACCAACCCAGCTCGACCCAACCCAACCCAACGCTGCACCCTGCAATTCAGAGCCTTCCCTGAGTTTGTCGAGGCTTGAGGGATGCATTTTTGCTGTCGGCCTTCTAACTCGTCCACCCCAACTACCCACCCCACCCCACACCCACAAGGCTTGCTTACATTCTTGCATTGGATATCTTTAGGGTTGTCAAGTAATATGTAGATATATCTATCGTATATATAGGTATATTCAGGTATATTGTATGATAAATAGACGACATCTTATGATATTGCACAATATCATGCGATATATCAATATATCGTACAATACATCGTACGCTGTCGAATACATGTTTTGTTTGATACATCGACAATATCATTTGATATATTGTACGGTATACGGCGAAGTATTTTTCAATATTCGTTTTGCTGGACGGAGGAAGGTGCTGAGTTAGAATCCCTACCGGTGCGCTTTAGTGTTCGCGGTCGCTGTCAACCGCCATGGTAGAAAACCTTGGGACCAGGACAATATTGACAACCCTACCTACAAGCCTCACCTATAGCCTTGTCTCTTTCGTCTTTTTGTCGCTTTTAGCATCAGCTCCTAGGCAGCTCCCTGAGACTGCCCCTGTTGCCCTTTTTGTTCCTCCCACATCGCAACCATCTCTTTTTGTACCTCACGAGAGTTTGCACTCTTCCAAGATTATCATGCATGCTATCATATGATATACCATACGATAACCTTGGTTACAGGGCAATATTGACACTATTGACAACCCTACCTACTCTAGTAGCCTCACCTATAGCCTTGTCTCTTTTGTCTTTTTGTCGCTTTTAGCATCAGCTACTAGGCAGCTCCCTGAGACTGCCACTGGGCCTAACCCAAAGATTCCAGCACCAGTTTCTAGGCAGCTCCCTGAGACTGCCACTGGGCCTAACCCAAAGGTTCCAGGGGCACTAGAAAGCTGATGCTATCAGCTTACAGGTGCACTAGCTTGTTTATGATTTGGATGAAAGCGCTATCTTTGGCCTGGTGCTCCTCTTCCTGTACTTGACGCAGTCTTGCCATGTGGGCTGCAGTACCTTAGACGCTGCCTGCTTCCACTTGCACTAGGTTGTAATGGTTTGGAAGAAGAGAGAGCCTGGGGCATGGGGCAAGAAAAGCTCTAAACAGCGTCGCATGCGACGCTAAATATTGGCGGAGAGTGTTCACGACGGAGCAACAGGTGGCAACGGAAGCGTGTTTGTTACGAGACCGTTGGCTGACGTGTCAGGCTCCATCTTGGTCAGACGGTCGGACGGACAAATGGGTACACATAGGGGCTCCAGCCCTCTTGAAGAGGGGGCTCCGCCCAAAAGCTATGATAATCACATGTAGCCTTGTCCCTCTCTTCTTCTTGTTGCTCCCACATCGCGACCATCTCCTTTTGTGTGCCTCACGAGAGTTTGCACACTTCCAAGATTATTGTGTATGAAATCATATGATACAGCATTCGATAACCTTGGGACCAGGGCAATAATGACAGCCCTAACTAGGAGCCCAGGAGTTTTTTTTCAAATCTGAAAGTGCTTTTTGTCTAGCTATATGGTTTTAGGCCTCCTGCAGGGACAGCGTTTTATACCCTTTGTAGCTTTTAAGGGCCATTAAGGGGGGGGGGGGGGGGGGGGGGGGGGGGGGGGGGAACTGTTTTTTCACAAATTTATAGCGATAATTGGGGACAAAACCTGGTCAAACGTAGGGATTGCTATATATATATATATATATGAAAAATCCCTGCTAGAAGCCTTACCTACAGCCTTGTCTCTTTCGTCTTTTTGTCGCTTCCACATCGCGACCATCTCCTTTTTGTACCTCACGTAGGTTTGCATTCTTTTAAGATTAGCGTGCATTATATCATATGATATACCATACGATAAGCTTGGGACCAGGGCATTATTGACAACCCTACCTACCCTAGAAGCCTCACCTACAGCCTTGTCTCTTTCGTCTTTTTGTTGCTTCCACATCGCGACCATCTCCTTTTTGTACCTCACGAGAGTTTGCACTCTTCCAAGATTATCATGCATGATATCATATGATATAGCATACGATAACCTTGGGACCAGGGCAATATTGACAACCCTATCTACTCTAGAAGCCTCACCTATAGCCTTGTCTCTTTCGTCTTTTTGTCGCTTCCACATTGCGACCATCTCTTTTTGTACTTCATGAGAGTTTGCGCTCTGCTCCTGTTCCCATTTGCCTCGTGACTTATCTTGGTCTACCTGTGTGTGTGTGTGAGTGTGAGAGAGAGTGTGTGTTTATGAATGTGTGTGAGTGTGTGTTTGTGTGAGTGTGGGGGTGAAAACAAGGTTGTAATCCTCATGAGAGTTTGCGATCTGCTCCTGTTCCCATTTGCCACGTGACTTATGTTGGTCTACCTGTGTGTGTTTGTGAGTGTGAGAGTGAGTGTTTATGTATGTGTGACGGTGTATGTGTGTGTGTGAGGGTGGGGGTAACAAAAAAGTTTAAACCCGCATGAGAGTTTGCGCTCTGCTCCTGCTCCCATTTGCCACGTGACTAATCTTGGTCTACCTGTGTGTGTATGTGTTTGTGTGAGTGTGAGAGTGTGTGTTCATGTATGTGTGACGGTGTAGGTGTGTGTGTGTGTGAGTGTGGGGGTAACAAAAAAGTGCTTTAACACGCATGAGAGTTTGCGCTCTGCTCCTGCTCCCATTTGCCACGTGACTAATCTTGGTCTACCTGTGTGTGTTTGTGTGAGTGTGAGAGTGTGTGTTTATGTATGTGTGACGGTGTAGGTGTGTGTGTGTGAGTGTGGGGGTAACAAAAAAGTGCTTTTAACATACGCATGAGAGTTTTGCGCTCTGCTCCTGCTCCCATTTTGCCACGTGACTATCTTGGGTCTACCTGTGTGTGTGTGTGTTTGTCGTGGTGTGAGAGTGTGTGTTTATGTATGTGTGACGGTGGTATGGTGTAGTGTGTGTGTGTGTGAGTGTGGGGTTAAATAAAAAGTGCTTTAACACGCATGAGAGTTTGCGCTCTGCTCCTGCTCCCATTTGCCACGTGACTAATCTTGGTCTACCTGTGTGTGTTTGTGTGAGTGTGAGAGTGTGTGTTTATGTATGTGTGACGGTGTAGGTGTGTGTGTGTGAGTGTGGGGGTAACAAAAAAGTGCTTTAACACGCATGAGATTTTGCGCTCTGCTCCTGCTCCCATTTGCCACGTGACTAATCTTGGTCTACCTGTGTGTGTTTGTTGTGTGTGTGTGGTGTGTGTCTCGGTGTTGTTGGAGATGTGTGGTTATGTATGTGTGACGGTTGTAGGTGGTGTGTTGTGAGTGTGGGTTGGTATTGGGGTTTTGGTCAACAAATCAAACGTGCGAGTTAACGTTACAGGTAGTAGTTGCGCTCTGGTCCTGCTTCCCATGTTGCCACGTGTGATAATGTGGTGTCTCGTTAACTTTGTGGGTTGGTTTTGTGAGTGTTGAGAGTGTGGTTTATGTATGTGTGGACGGTGTAGGTGTTTTTTTGTGGTTGTGTGTGTGTAGGTTTGTTGGGGGGTGGTACAAAAAAGTGCTTTAACACGCATGAGAGTTGCGCTCTGCTCCTGCTCCCATTTGCCACGTGACTAATCTTGGTCTACCTGTGTGTGTTTGTGTGAGTGTGAGAGTGTGTGTTTATGTATGTGTGACGGTGTAGGTGTGTGTGTGTGAGTTGTGGTTTGGTGGGGGGGGTAACAAAAAAGTGATGTAACACGGCATGGATTTGCAGCTCTGCTCCTGCTCCCATTTGCAGCGTGACTAATCTTGGTTACCTGCGTGGTTGTGTGATGTTGAGAGGTGTGTTATGTATGTGTGACGGTGTTAGGGGTGTGTCTGTGAGTGTGGGTTTGGTAACAAAAAAAGTGATGTAAACACGCATGAGGAGTTCTGCTCTGCTCCTGTCCTATTTGACACTTTGTGTGCTAATCTTGGTCTCTACTTGTGTGTGTTTGTGTGAGATGTGTAGCAGGTGTGTTGTTTGCATGTGTGACGGTGTAGGTGTGTGTGTGTGAGTGTGGGGGTAACAAAAAAGTGCTTTAACACGCATGAGATTTTGCTCTCTGCTCCTGTTCAATTGACGTGACTTCATCTTGCGTTCTACTGTTGGTGTTGTGTGGTGGTGTGTGTGTGTGTGTGTGTGTGACGGTGTATGTGTGTGAGAGTGTGTGTGTTTATGTGTGTGTGACGGTGCGTGTGTGTGAGTGTGGGGGGAACAATACAAATGTTGTGTATCTTGGCCCTAAACCGTTTGACTCTGTTTCTCGACTATTAGGTCATGGTTGCAAGCTCACGGCAGCTAGGGCAGCCGAAACAGCTCAAACTAGCCATCATCAGGCTCGACAGTTAATAAATTTAGACTTTGACTCTCGAATTAGAAGGTCATAGTACAGGATCAAGCCCAGCTAGGGCAGCGGAAACCAGCCCAGACCAGCCCAACCGCGCAAATAGTAATATCATCAGGCGTGAAGGATCTCACCCTCCGGTGGTTGTTGGTCATTTTAGTAATTACAGTTCAACTCTGTGTCTCGTCTATGAGAGCATGGTGGCAGGATTACGCCAGCTGGAGCAGCCGAAACCAGCCCAGACCAGCCCCTAACTGCCCAAACCAGACCCGACCAGCATCAAATAGAAATCATCAGGTGGCAGTGATACAGTTCAAATCTGTCTCTTGCCCATGAGGTCATGGTTACAGGCTCACGCCAGCCAGGTTTTTTTAAACCTCACGAGAGTTTGCGCTCTGACTGTTCCCGTTTGCCAAGTGAATTTATATTGGTCTACATGTGGTGTGTGTGTGGAGGGAGGGGGGGGGGTGGAGAGGTGTGGGAGGAGAAGAGTGGTGGTTTTGGAATGTGTGTTTGTGTTTATGTATAGGGGTGAGTTTGTGTGGGTGGGGGGGGGGGGGGTGGGGGGGGGGGTGCGTGTGTGACAGTGTGTGTGTATGGGTTAGTGTGGAGTTTGTTTTGGGTGCTGTGTGTGTTGTGTGTGTGGTTGGATGTGAGGGGGGGGGGGGCGGCGAGGGGGGCGGGGGGGCTGTGATCTTGTGTTGGTTGTTGTGACAGTGTGTGGGCTAGGAGTAGGGGGAGTTGTGTGATGTGTGGGGTGTGTGTGTGTGGGGGGGGGGGGGGGGGGGGGGAGGTGTGACAGTGGGGTGGATTTAGTATTATGTTTCGTTTGTGTGTGTGTTTTGTGTGCGCGGTGGGTTGGGGGGTGGGGGTGTAGGCGCGAGTGTGTGACAGTGTGTGTGTTTATGTATTAGTGTGAGTTTGTGTGTGTGTGTGTAGAGGTAAAAAATACAACCCTGACCACTACCCTGCAAACCCCAAATACCGCCCTGTAAACCCTGACCACTGCCCTGTAAACCCTGACCACTGCCCTGCAAACCCCGACAACCGCCCTGCAAACCCTGGCCACTACCCTGCAAACCCTGATCACTGCCGTGCAAACCCTGACCAATGCCCTGTGAATTCTGACCACTGTCTCGTAAACCCTGACAACTTCCCTGCATTCCTCCACTGCCCTGCAAACCCTGCCCACTGCCCTGCAAACCCTGACAACCGCCCTGCAAACCCTGACCACTGCTCTACAAACCCTGACCACTGCCCTGTAAACCCTGACAACTGTTCTGTAAACCCTGACAACTTCCCTGCAAACCCTGACCACTGCCCTGCAAACCCTGACCACTGCCCTGCAAAACCCTGACCACTGCTCTGAAAAACCCTGACCACTGCCCTGCAAAACCCTGACAACTGCCCTACAAACCCTGACCACTGCCCTGCAAAACCTGACCACTGCCCTGCAAACCCTGACCACTGCCCTGCAAACCTTTACAACGGTGTCAGTCTTCAACAGCTTAGCTTGCGCCACAGTCTTTTCCCGCTCAGCTTCCTTGGTGGCTCTCCATTTCGCCAACGCCATCCGCTTGCGCACAAGCAAGTCCATGTAGTCCATGTGCCAGCGCGCATGCTGCATCACCTCACTTCGAGTGTAACCAACAGTACGCTCTAGAACTAGAGCAACAGCCTGAAGGGCAGAAAAATAAACTTCTTGTGCACAATGCAGACAATTTGATTTGGTTTGGTTTGATTATGTTTGGGACAGCGCTAAACCCATGTATAGTCCATGTGCCAGCGTGCATGCTGCATCACCTCACTTCGAGTGTAACCAACAGTGCGCTCTAGAACCAGAGCAACAGCCTGAAGGGTGGACAAAGAAACATATCGTGCACAATGCAGACAATTTGATTTGGTTTGATTATGTTTGGGACAGCGCTAAACCCATCTAGTCCATGTGTCAGCGTGCATGCTGCATCCCCTCACTTCGAGTGTAACCAACAGTGCGCTCTAGAACCAGAGCAAGAGCCTGATTGGTGGACAAAGAAACATATCAAGAGGGCAAGCACTGAGCAGCCCAGAGTTGGCTGAACAAGTTCTATGGAGCGTTGCAAGCGACGCTAGAAATTGGCGGAGAGTGTTCGTGATGGAGCTACAGGTGGCAACGGAAGCGAGTTAGTTACGTGACCGTCGGCTGCCGTGTCAGGCTTCGCCTCGGTCAGACGGATGGTTGGTCGTACAGACAGACAAATGGGTAACCGTGGGGGCTCTCGCCCCCTTGAAGAGGGGCTCCGCCAAAAAACCCTGTAACAATCAAATCCAATCTCCCCATCCCCCACTATATCTTCACTGCCTGGCCTGCAAACTCATATCATAGTATCTTGCAGCTGCACAGAGAATCTATTGTCTTCTGTACCAGCATTCTTGCCGCATGTCGCATGAAGGAGTCCCTGCCGTCTGGAGGGTGACACTTACTATGTCTGCTATGGTGACTTTCCCCAGCTGCGGCGTACGGGAGGGCCCCCTTACACCCTGCCCCTCCAGGCATTATCTTTTTTTAATTGGTTTGATTTGATTATGTTTGCGACAGCGCCAAACCCATGAATCCCCATGCAACGACAAAATAGCGTCATAGGCGCGTCGTTGGACAAATCATAGGCGCGTGGAAATTTGCGGAGAGTGTTGGCTATCGGAGCATCAGGTGGCACCGGAATCGAGTGTAGTGGATTGAAGCCAGGGTTTACGACAGGGCCAGGAGACAGTTAGGGCAAGGGCCAGGCGACAGTTAGGGCCAGGAGACAGTTAGGGCCAGAGCCAGGAGACAGTAAGGACCAGGGTTACGTGCCGACGACACGACAGACAGACAACCGGACAATGGGGTGTTCCTGGGGGCTCCCCCCCCCCCAGAAGGTGGGGCTCCGCCAGAATCAAAACCGGTGATGGGGTTGATGGTGATGCATGGTGATGAAGGTGGGGTGGGGCACAGGATGCACACTGGCAGAGACAGAATCCACAATTTCCTGCATCACCGCCTTCTTGACTGATTTTTGGCTGCGTCCCCTGGACCCCCCTAAAAGTAGGGGCGCTTCGCACCGAGCGCTTCGCGCTCTACAGGCGGTGCTACAGCACCGTCCCAGAATGAGGCTTGGGTCGCCACTTGTCGCTACCAAATTGGCCTCAAGATTTCTGAACAAGTTATATGCAGCATCGCCTGCGACGCAAAAAAATGGCGGAGAGTGATCGCAACGGAGCGACAGGTGGCAACGGAAGGCCAGTTAGTTACGAGACCGTTGGCTGACGTGTCGGGCTTCATCCCGGTCAGACGGATGGATGCGGATGGATGGATGGATGGATGGATGGTCGGTCGGTTGGACGGACAAATGGGTAACCCTGGGGGCTCCCGCCACCATGAAGAGGGGGCTCTGCCAAAAGAGACACTGATTTTTGCCATGAAGTAACCAATTGATTGTGCATCATGCACCAGAAGCGTGGGCTATTCAAAGTTACTGCCCCTTAGCTGACTGTAGTCTCCCTAGCAAGCCGTTAGCACCGCCACACTCTCACCATACACTCACCATACACTCTCACCATTTACTACACTGTCATAAGAAATGAAGCACCATAAGCGTGGACCTTTCAAAGGTAATGCCGACAAACTAAGTGTACTCTCTCTTGCACGCATTTAGTACTGCCACACTATCATCCTGCACTCTTCACTACACTGCCATCATTCACTAAGCACCATACGCGTCTACCATTCAAAGTTACTGCCACCAAGCTGGGTGTAGCCCCCCTTGCAGGCCTTTAGCACCGCCACAAAATCATCATACACTCTTCACTACACTACTATCATGCACTCCGCAACATACGTCTGGGCTATTCAAAGTTACTGCCACTAGACTAAGTGTACTCTCCCTTGCAGGCCTTTAGCACCGCCACACTATCATCATATACTCTTCACCACATAGTAGGGTGCCCTGGCGGGTCCCCTGGAGGTCGGCCCCGGGGGTGGTGCATTGTTCGTCAAGCAGCAGTAGCAGCCTCCTTGGTGATGGATGCACAAGCAGTTGCTTACTTATCCGTACAATTTAATATTGGGGAGGTCAAGAATCAATGTAGCATGGCATGGCATTATTATTCAATTTGGTGGTCTGTAAGGCTAATGAACTTATTAGCTCACTGACTTCCCGAAGTTCCATGGAGGCAGGTGCAGCAACTCCCTAGGCTACAGTTGCTACTTCGCAACCTGCAGGAACTAGTGCGAAAGAGCAGATTTCCTTGTCAAGCACAATGCGCTGATGTAATGAGCTACGAGAGTCACGAAGAAGCGAATTCTTCAAGGGGAAATTGTAGACATGCTCCAGGTCCCTAGACTGAGTCCACAGGACAGGAGGGAAACGACAAATGAAATCACCGCGTCCACAGTCCGCAACTCAGAGATACGTACGCGAAAAAGTGCTCTCAGAGGTAATCCGCCCTCGACGGGGATCGAACACGAGTCGGTAAGATTTCAGGCCAGTCAGATAGACCGGCAATTTTGACCGGCGTTCTTGGGAAAACAGCACGAACAGCACGATTTCGCGTAAGTATCGCATAGGTCTGTCCCCCTCAGGGGGCCGACCAACTACCATCATGCACTCCGCAACATACGCCTGGGCTATTCAAAGTTACTGCCGCTAAACTAAGTGTCCCCCCCTTGCAGGCCTTTAGCACCACCACACTATCATTATACACTCTTCACTAAACTCCCATCATGCACTAAGCACCATACGCATCTACCATTCAAAGTTACTGCCACCAAGCTGGATGTAGCCCCCCTTGCACGCCTTGAGCACCGCTACAAACTCATCCTACACTCTTCACTACACTCCTATCATGCACTAAGTACCATACGCGTGGACTTTTAAAAGTTAGTGCCACCAACCTGGGTGTAGTCCCCCTTGCATGCCTTTAGCACCACTACAAACTCATCATGGTCGTCCTTGTCCCATCCTCCTGTGTCCCCACCATTGGCATCAGCAAAGGACTCAAAGGCCTCCACCTCAGGGGCAAGCCCACTCTCGCGCTCTCTGGGTTGGGTTGGGTTGGGTCGGATTGTGTATGTGTGTGTATCTCTGTGTATGCCTGTGTATGTTTGTGTATGTTTGCGTATGTCTGTCTATTTTTGTGTATGTTTGTTTATGTTTGCGTATGTCTGTATGTCTGTGTGTGTTTGCGTATATTTATGTATGTCTGTGTATGTTTGTGTTGGGTTTGGGACTCAAAGGCCTCCACCTCAGGTGCCAGCCCACTCGCTCGCTCTCTAGGTTGGGTGAGGTTGGGTTTGTTTGTGCATGCTGGATTAGGTTGTGTATGTCTGTGTATGTTTGTGTATACCTGTGTATCTTAGTGTATGTTTGTGTATGTCTGTGTATGCCTGTGTATGTTTGTGTATACCTGTGTATCTTAGTGTATGTCTGTGTATGCCTGTGTTTGCCTGTGTTTGTTTGTGTATGTATGTCAGTATGTGTGTGTTTGTGTATATTTGTGTATGTCTGTGTATGTTTGGGTTGGGTTGGGGACTCAAAGGCCTCCACCTCAGGGGAAAGCCCGCTCACGCGCTCTCTGGGTTTTGTTTGCTTGTGTTTGTTTGTGTATGTTGGATTGGATTGTGTATGTCTGTGTATGTCTGTGTATGTTTGGGTATGTTGGATTGGGTCGGGTCTGTTGGGGTATACGTGTGCGTGTGTGTGTGCCATGTATAGGGCAAGTGCGTGCGTGCCCTATACAGTAGTAGATTATGTGAGTGTGTGTCATGTAGAGAGTATGTTTGTGCGTGTATGCCCCATACAGTAGTTGAGTGTGTGAGTGTGTGCGTGTGTATCATGTAGAGAGTATGTTTGTGCGTGTATGCCCCATACAGTAGTAGAGTGTGTGAGTGTGTGTCATGTAGAGAGTACGTTTGTGTGTGTATGCCCCATACAGTAGTAGAGTGTGTGAGTGTGTGTCATGTAGAGAGTATGTTCGTGCGTATGTGAGTGCCACGTATTTAGTATGTCTGTGAGTGTGCGCCCCATACAGTAGTAGAGTGTGAGAGTGTGTGAGTGTGTGCGTGTGTGTCATGTAGAGAGTATGTTTGTGCGTGTGCGCCCCATACAGTAGTACAGTGTGTGAGTGTGTGCCATGTAGAGAGTATGTTTGTGCGTGTGTGAGTGCCATGCATTTAGTATGTTTGTGCGTGTGCACCCCATACAGTAGTAGAGTGTGTGAGTGCGTGCCATGTAGAGAGTGTTTGCCTGTGTAGTTTACAGAGTAGGGTTAGCCACATAGGCTAAAGGGACTTCACCAACCTAGATGAATAAAAACTATAGATTTCTAAGAGGGGCTAAGGTATGCTGTGCTCTTGACATTTGCTGCCTCATATTACGTCGGTAGTATATGTGGACGCTGATGTATTTGTGTGTGTGTGTGCATGTGAGAGAGTGTGTGTGTGTGCGTGTGTGCATGTGAGAGAGTGTGTGTGTGTGTGAGAGAGAGTGTGAGAGTGTGATAGAGAGTGTGTGAGAGTGTGTGTGAGTGTGTGCGTGAGAGAGTGTATATATGTATGTATGTGGGTATGTGGGGGGGGGGATGGGTGGTGTGTGTGTGTGTGTGGGGGGGGGGGGGGGGGGGAGGGGGTGAATTTATATATACAGGGTATGCATACCTGTCAACTTTACATTGCTTGCTTACACCAGCAGCTGCTGGTTTCTGCACCCTTATGTATGTGTGTGTGTGAACGTGTGTGTGAGCGTGTGTGTGAGAGTGCGTATGTATGTATGTGTGTGTGTGGGGGGGGGGGCATCTAGATACTCAGGGTATGCATACCTGTCAACTTTGCATTGCTTGCTTACACCGGCAGCAGCTGGTTTCTGCTTCCTTGTGTATGTGTGTGTGAGAGAGTGTGTATATGTGTGTGTGGGGTGGGGTGGGGGGTGGGGAGTGAATCTAGATCTTCAGGGTATGCATACCTGTCAACTTTGCATTGCTTGCTTACACCGGCAGCTGCTGGTTTCTGCACCCTTGCACCTGCACCCCCAACATGTGCTGCTTCGTCTTCCAGGCGGTACAGTACTGCCTCTATGTCCTCTGTCAGGGCTTTCTCTTCCTCCTCCAGTACAACGAGGGCTGCCCTCTGAAGTCGTTGGTTGGTCGGTTGGATGGTTAGTTCGTTAATTGGTTGGTTAGTTGGTTGGCTAGTTGGTTGATTAGTTGGATCAAGTAGAGCTGCCCTCTGAAGTTGTTGGTTAGTTGGTTGGCTAGTTGGTTGGTTAGTTGGTTGGTTGGTTATAATGTAGGTTGGCTAGTTGGATGTTGGATGGTTGGTTGGTTAGTAGGTTGGATAGTTGGGTGGCTGGTTCAACCAGGGCTGCCCTCTGAAGTTGTTGGTTGGTTGGTTGGTTGGTTAGTTGATTAATTTGTTGGTTAGTTGGTTGGCTGGTTCAACCAGGGCTGCCCTCTGAAGTTGTTGGTTGTTTGGTTGATTAGTTGGTTGGCTGGTTCAACCAGGGATGCCCTCTTAAGTTGTTGGTTGGTTGGTTGGTTGGTTGGTTGGTTAGTTTGTTAATTGGTTGGTTAATTGGTTGGCTGGTTCAACCAGGGCTGCCCTCTGACTTTGTTGGTTGGTTGGTTAATTGGTTGGATAGTTGGTTGGCTGGTTCAACCAGGGCTGCCCTCTGAAGTTGTTGGTTCATTGGTTAATTGGTTAGTTGTTTGGTTAGTTGGTTGCTTGGTTAGTTAAATCAGGGCTGCCACCTGAAGTTGTTGGTTAATTGGTTGGTTAGTTGGTTGGATTGTAGTTTAAAAATATGGTTGTTGGATGGTTTGTTGGTTAGTAGGTTGGCTAGTTGGTTGGCTAGTCAGTCCAACCAGGTCTGCCCTCTGAAGTTGTTGGTTCATTGGTTAGTTGGTTGGTTGGTTAAACCAGGGCCGCCCTCTGACGTCGTTGGTTAATTGGTTACCGGGGATGATCTCATGGTCATATTTGTTGGATGAGAAGGAATTGGAGTTTGTTCTTACCTAAATTATCACACACCCCTACCAGTTATTTATTTACAACCAGCCTACAATCTAACAATGCAACCAACCAACCAACGACATCAGAGGGCAGCCCTGGTTGAACCAACTAACCGACTAACTAACCAACTAACCAACCAACCAACCAACCAACGTCTTAAGAGGGCAGCCCTGATTGAACCAACTATCCAACTAACCAACCAACTATCAAACAGACCGACTAACTAACCAACTATCCAACTAACTGACTACCAACCAACCAACCAACCAACGTCTTCAGAGGGCAGCCCTGAATGAACAAAGTATCCAACTAACCTACCATCCACCAACTATCCACTCTACCATTTACCATCCATCTGACCTAGGCAAGTCTTTTAACTGTCTAATCCACTCAGTTGGCTGGTTCCCGTGGGGTCACACGGGGGGAACTGATCATGGAAGACAGTGAGAAGCCCAGAGTTGGCTGAAAAAACATGTAACAATCAGATCCTACCATCCCCTCTACTATCCCCCCCCCCCCCCCCAACCCAACCCAACCCAACCCAACCCAACCCCATCCCCTTGACCATCCATTCAACCATCCCCTCTACCATCCATTCAACCATCAGCTCTACCTTGCAGCTATCATCCCCTCTACCACCTACCTATCATCTATTCTACCATCCATCCATCTATCATTCACTCATCTATCCACTCTACCATCCATCAAATATATCATCCACTCAACCATCCATCTATCATCCATTCAACCGTCCATCAACCATCCATCTATCATCCACTCCACCATCCATCTATCATCCATTCATCCATCCACTCTAACATCCATCAACCATCCATGCCACCATCTACTAACCTGCGCATGCTTGAAATGGCCTAGTGCTGCATCCACTTTATCAATGGTAGCAGCAGCTATCATCCATTCAACCATCTAATATACCATCCATCCACCATCAAATCAACCAACCATCCATCAACCATCCATCAACCATCCACTCACCTGCTCGCACTTGAAATGGCCTAGTGCTGCATCCACTCTATCAATGGTAGCAGCAACTATCATCCATTCTCCCATCCTTCTATCTCCCATTCAACCATCCATCCAATATGCCATCCATCCATCATCCATAGACTCTACCATCCAATAACCATCCACTCTAACATCACTCACCTGCTCACTCTTGAAGTGGCCTATTGGTAGCAGTGGTAGCAGCACCTATGAGCCATTCAATCATGGACTGAACCATCTATTCAACCATCCATGATATTATCCATCTATCATCCATTAAACCATCCATGCAACCATCCACTAACCAGCTCACACTTGAAGCGGCCCAGTGCTGCATCCACTCTATCAACCGTAGCAGCACCTATGATCCACTCAACCATCGACTGAACCATCAATTCAACCATCCACTCAACCATCCATATATCATTCATTCAACCAACCATCCATATATCATCCACTCAACCATCCATATATCATTCATTCAGCCATCCACCCATATATCATCCACTCAACCATCCATATATCATTCATTCAGCCATCCATCCATCTATCATCCATTCAACCATCTCTTACCTGCTCATACTTGAAGTGGCCTAGGGCTGCATCCACTCTATCAATGGTAGCAGCCAGGTTGGCAATGTCATCTTGTCCGGGAACGATCCGAAGCAGCTGTAGGTCGGATATATGGGGTTGGTTGGGGTGGAGGGTCAGCATTGCGAGGGGGGCATATCTGACAGATTCAAAGAAGAATGGGTGTGGGGTGGGAGGGTTCGTTTGATTGGGGTTGGGTTGGGTGGGATGGACAATCAGCATCCAGAGGGGGGCATGCCAGACAGATTCAGAGAGGAAGGGGCAATGGCTTTTTTTGTGGCGGTTGCAATGGCCTGGCTGTAGCAGCTGTAGGTCAAATAGATGGGGTAGGTGTGGGTTGGGTGTGGGTTGAGAGGGTTGGGATGGTTGGGGTAGGGTGTGGGGTGGGGTGGGAGGGTTGGTTTGGTTTGGTTTGTGTGTGGGTTGGGAGGGTTGATTTGGTTGGGGTTTGGTTTGGTTGGGGTTTGGTTTGGTTGGGGTGGGGTGGAGGGTTAGCATCGCAATAAAGCATGTTAGACAGATTCAAAGAGGAAGAGGCAATGGATATTTTAGTCGCTGTTGCAATGGCCATGCTGTTATAAAAAAAGGTAATGATAACGCCTTGTGGGGCGTGGTGTTAAGGGAGCCCGTCTTACGTGGGTGGGGAGCGGTCTCCTACCTCAACTGGACAAGCTACCATCGCGGTTGACAACGACCTGCAACGCCAAGAGCGACCGAAGGGGGAGTCGAACCCCCCGACTCTTCATCCTCAAGCGATCTGGTCTACCACTAGACCATTGTATATCACTGAAAGGGGCTATAAAAAAGGCTGTTATAAAAAGACTGTTATAAAAAGACTCAAGAGGAAAATACCTCATTGTTGTTGCCTTGTTCATCTTAGTTGATTCAGAATTGTGATGAGGGCATGCCAGACAGATTCAGAGAGGAATAGGCAATGCCTATTTTTGTGTCGCTGTTGCAATAGCCATGCTGTTAAAAGGAAACTGCTTCATTGTTGTTGCCTTCGCCATCTTAACTGATTGGGCGACAGAAGCAGGGCATGGCAGGCAGTGGTACCTAGAGGAAGAGGCAATGTGTATTTTTGTGTTGCTGTTGCAACGGACATGCTGTTATAAGGAAACTGCCTTATTGTTGTTGCCACCGTTATATTAGCTGATTCAGAATTGTGATGAGGGCATGCCAGACAGATTCAAAGAGGAAGAGGTAATGGCTATTTTGGTGGCGGTTGCAATGGCCTGGCTGTTATAAGGAAACTACTTTATTGTTGTTGCCTTTGTCATTTTAGCTGATTCAGCAACAGAAGCAGGGCATGGCAGGTAGTGGTACATAGAGGAAGTGGCAATGGATATTTTGGTGGCTGTTGCAATGACCATGCTGTAATAACTTATAAGGAAACTGCTTTATTATTGTTGGCATAGTCGTCTTAGCTTATTGAGTAACAGAAGGAGGGAATGTCAGACAGAGGCAGATTTGTGGTTGGCCCTAATGAAAGCAAACGGCTGGCCCCCTCAAGGCGTACTATGTATTGATTGATTGATATACAGAGATGAAAAGGCAATGGCTATTTTTGTGTTGTTGTTGCAATGGCCATGCTGTTGTAAGGAAGCTGCTTTATTGTTGTTGCCTTCGCCATCTTAGCTGATTGAGCAACAGGGGGAAGGCATGTCAGACAGATGCAAAGAGGCAGATCGGTGGTTGCCCCTAGTGGAAGCAAACGGCACGCCCCCTCAAGGTGTACTATTTATTGATTCATTGATTTACAGAGAGGAAGAGGCCATGAATATTTGTGTGTCGCTGTTGCAATGGCCATGCTATTTTAAGGAACCTGCTGTATTGTTGTTGTCTTCGCCATCTTAGCTGATTGAGCGGCAGAAGGAGGGAATGTCAGACAGAGGCACATTGGTGGTTGACCCTAGTGCAAGCAAACGGCTCTTCCCCTCTTGGTTGTTGGCTTAGTCATCTTAGCTGATACAGAATTGTGATGAGGGCATGTCAGACAGATGCAGAGAGGAGGAGTCAATGGCTATTTTTGTAAGGATACATAGGTAGACAGGAAGTGGTACTGGATATTTTGGTGGCTATGGGAATGGCCGTGCTGTAGTAGTGACACTACTGTTTGCTGTTTATTGTGCAATCTTTGTTGTCCCCCCCCCTGCCCCTCTCCTCTGTCTCTTTCCCCCAACTCCAGCATATCTCCCTCACCTCTACCCACCTAGGATTCAGCAACAGAAGGAGGGCATGGCAGACAGATGCAGAGAAGAAGAGGTAACGGCTATTGTTGTGTCGCTGTTGCAATGGCCATGCTGTTGCAAGGAAACTGCTGTATTGTTGTTGCCTTCGTCATCTTAGCTGATACAGCTTTGCGAGGAAATGGCCATGCTAGTGCGGACATATTTCGGTGGCTATGGCAATGGCCGCGCTATTTGCTGTTTATTTTTGTGACCTTTGTTGATGCCCCCCCCACCCCCCCACCCCCCATACACACACCTCTCCCACCCAGCGCCAGCAGCTCTCCCCCCCCCCCAAAAACCCTCCTCCCTCCCTCCTTCATCCTGCCTCCTCCAGCCTCTCCTCCCCCCCCACCCCTCCTCCAACTTCTCCAACCCCACCCCCCACCCCCCAGCACCAGCACCCCACCCCCCCTGTCACCCCACCCCCATCCTCAGCCAGCACACTACCCCCCCCCCCCCCCCCCCCCCCCCCCTCATCCCTACGCACATGAGCAATGACAGCATGCACTGCACTCTTGATGTATCCAAGGTCAGCCCAGGCCTTGTGCCTGCAGCCCCCTTCCCACCCCACCCACCCCTTGGCGCCACCACACCACCCACACACATATCACATCTACATCACTACAAACACATCCCTTCCAACCCCAACCCACCCCCCAGCCAGCACACCACACAACCCAGCCACCAGCACCCCACCCCACCACCCAGTCACCTGTCACCCCACCCCACCCCCCCTGTCACCCCACCCCCATCCTCAGCCAGCACAAAACCCTACTTCCACCCACCAAGTCCCCCCCCCCCCCCCCCCCCCCCCCCTCATCCCTACGCACATGAGCAATGACAGCATGCACTGCACTCTTGATGTATCCTAGGTCAGCCCAGGCCTTGTGCCTACAGCCATCTTCCCACCCCACCCACCCCTCAGCGCCACTAACACCACCCATACACCTATCACATCTATCATCACTACCCCCCCACCCCCACCCCCACCACACACACACACACACACACCAGCCAGCGCAGCACCCCCACCCCTCATTCCTACGCACATGAGCAATGACAGCATGCACTGCGCTCTTGATGGATCCAAGGTCAGCCCAAGCCTTGTGTCAACAGCCATCTAGGGCGGCACTGCTGCTGCTGTTGATGTTGCTCACGTCATCCATCAACCCCCCACCCCCCTCATCCATACGCACATGAGCAATGACAGCATGCACTGCGCTCTTGATGGATCCAAGGTCAGCCCTGGCCTTGTGTCAACAGCCATCTAGGGCGGCACTGCTGCTGCTGTTGATGTTGCTCACTTCACCCATCATCCCCCCCCCCCTCCCTCATCCATACGCACATGAGCAATGACCGCATGCACTGCGCTCTTGATGGATCCAAGGTCAGCCCTGGCCTTGTGCCTACAGCCATCTAGGGCAGCACTGCTGCTGCTGTTGATGTTGCTCACTTCACCCATCATCCCCCCCCCCCCTCCCTCATCCATACCTACATGAGCAATGACTGCATGCACTGCACTCTTGATGGATCCAAGGTCAGCCCAAGCCTTGTGCCTACAGCCATCTAGGGCGGCACTGCTGCTGCTGTTGATGTTGCTCACGTCATCCATCAAACCACGCATGCCTTTCAGCATCGCATCAACAGTTTTGCTCGCTTCTGCAGAGGGTACGGATGCAGATATGTGTGTGGGTATGAGGTGGGTATGGGTATGGGTATGGGTATGGGTATGGGTATGGGTCTAGGCATGGGTATGAGGCAAGTATGGGTATGGGTATAGGCATGTGTATGGGTAAAGGCATGGGTAAAAAGGAAACAGAGTCCCACATGTAGCCTAAAAGGGAGACTTAGTCCCACCTGATCCTATGACGTTTTCCCGTTTCGACAACAGTCGGCTCTGCTCAATCCATTGCTTGATCTCGCGCTCATTCCTTCCCGCTACATGGATGACTGGCACAGTCTCAGACCAAGCCTCTTTTGGTTGCCTCCCAGGTGCTGTTCCAGGCGCCTGCAAGCTTGTCTGGGCAGGGGACACATGAGTAGTGGGGATGTCAGCCTCCAGTTCAGTTTCTCAGATGCTGTTCCAGGCGCCTGCAAGATTGTCTGGGCAGGGGACACATGAGTAGTGGGGATGTCAGCCTCCAGTTCAGTTTCTCAGATGCTGTTCCAGGCCCCTGCAAGCTTGTCTGGGCAGGGGACACATGAGTAGTGGGGATGTCAGCCTCCAGTTCAGTTTCTCAGATGCTGTTCCAGGCGCCTGCAAGCTTGTCTGGGCACATGAGTAGTGGGGAAGTCAACCTCCAGTTTCGTTACTCAGATTCTGTTTTAGGCGCCTGCAAGCTTGTCTGGGCAGGGGACACATGAGTGGTGGGGATGTCAGCCTCCAGTTCAGTTACTCAGATGCTGTTCCAGGCGCCTGCAAGCTTGTCTGGGCACATGAGTAGTGGGGAAGTCGACCTCCAGTTTCGTTACTCAGATTCTGTTTTAGGCGCCTGCAAGCTTGTCTGGGCAGGGGACACATGAGTAGTGGGGATGTCAGCCTCCAGTTCAGTTTCTCAGATGCTGTTCCAGGCCCCTGCAAGCTTGTCTGGGCAGGGGACACATGAGTAGTGGGGATAACAGCCTCCAGTTCAGTTTCTCAGATGCTGTTCCAGGCCCCTGCAAGCTTGTCTGGGCAGGGGACACATGAGTAGTGGGGATGTCAGCCTCCAGTTCAGTTTCTCAGATGCTGTTCCAGGCGCCTGCAAGCTTGTCTGGGCACATGAGTAGTGGGGAAGTCAACCTCCAGTTTTGTTACTCAGATTCTGTTTTAGGCGCCTGCAAGCTTGTCTGGGCAGGGGACACATGAGTGGTGGGGATGTCAGCCTCCAGTTCAGTTACTCAGATGCTGTTCCAGGCGCCTGCAAGCTTGTCTGGGCACATGAGTAGTGGGGAAGTCAACCTCCAGTTTCGTTACTCAGATTCTGTTTTAGGCGCCTGCAAGCTTGTCTGGGAAGGGGACACATGAGTAGTGGGGATGTCAGCCTCCAGTTCAGTTTCTCAGATGCTGTTCCAGGCCCCTGCAAGCTTGTCTGGGCAGGGGACACATGAGTAGTGGGGATAACAGCCTCCAGTTCAGTTTCTCAGATGCTGTTCCAGGTGCATGCAAGCTTGTCTGGGCAGGGGACACATGAGTAGTGGGGATGTCAGCCTTCAGTTCAGTTACTCAGATGCTGTTCCAGGTTCCTGCAAGCTTGTCTGGGCAGGGGACACATGAGTAGTGGGGAAGTCAGCCTTCAGTTCAGTTACTCAGATGCTGTTCCAGGTTCCTGCAAGCTTGTCTGGGCAGGGGACACATGAGTAGTGGGGAAGTCAGCCTTCAGTTCAGTTACTCAGATGCTGTTTCAAGCCTGCAAGGTCATCTGGACACTTGAGTCGTGGGGAAGTCAGCCTCAAATTCAGTTAGAATCCAGTTCACTAACTCTTTTTCAAACACATGTGGCTCACAATTTTAGTTGAAGTGGAAGGCTAACTTCCCCGCTACCATGGCTATTATTTTCAGCTAGGAGAAACAGCTTCTAGGCTGCTCCCCTGACTGGCTAGTCAGCCAAACCTGATGCAACCTAGTGCACCTTAAAGCTGACACAAGCTGATTCCCTGTTCTTGAAAACTTGGGACTTGGCCCAGAGGCTGGCTCAGGGAGCTGCCTAGAAGCTGCAGCTTGTAGCTGAAAAGACAAGTCCTATGCAGCGTCGCAAGCGACACATAAAATTGGCGGAGTGTGTTGGCAACGGAGCGGAAGGTGGCAATGATGGAGCTGACCGAAGCGAGTTAGTTACGCGACCGTTGCCTGACGTGTCAGGCTTCAAGTTTTTTTCCGGTCGGACAAACGGACAAATGGGGGCTCCCGCCCCCTTGAAGAGGGTGCTCCGCCAAAAAGCTATGCCCACTACGGCACATGAAAAGTATGCTCATTAGTTGAAGCTTTTATTTTTCTGCTTTAAGTACACAGATCCACAACTAACAATCACACACATAGCTTTTTATGTGAAGTATGACAACACATAGCAAGTAGACCCACACACCATACCCCTGTATCAACAAAAAATGCTTGGCAAATGAATACTAGGGCATAGTTCCGTGTGGAGGCCATAGGGTTTTTCGAAAGTGTACAAATATATTTTGCTGCAAGTCCTGGCACACACCAACACATTGCAATGCAGTAAAACCCTGTGGCTTGTACACGGGAACTATGCCGTAGTATTCATTTGGCAACTGCATGCTTTTGTCCCAACACATATTTCCAATCACCACATTACCAGCCACTGCATGTGCCCCGTCCCCCTCCCCCCCACCAACCCACCTCCGGGACGCACAAGTACATGACCAGCACTCTCACTCCACCGTCCACTGCATTCTTTCACCCTGAGCAGGGCTACCCTCTTTCGCTAAATCCTATCCTCCTTGCTACTAACCTGCGCCCCGAACACAGTTGCAACAGCCTCTGAGAACCATGCAGCGTCCGCTGCATTCATTCTTCAGCTGGGTAATCAGGCAATAGGAGTTGGAGTGGGTGGACAGATGGAAGAGAAGACAGAAGCAAGTCGCTATGAGGTATGGCTCCAGTACAATGGCGGGAGCTTTGTGGGTCGGCTTTGCAGTCTTGGTGTTCTGGTGGTCTGTGCTGGCGATTAGGCGAAGAGAACTGCAGCACGTGTGTCTTCGTTCTACTTCCTGAAGCTTATCATTTCAGGCAAGTATGGTATGGTTGTAAGGGCACTCGACATCCTTGGGACAGCCACGGATGCCAAGCGGGCAAGGGATTTAATCGGCTCTGGAGAAAGTCGAAGCGATAGCTGTGTGGGGCTGATTCAAATAGGGATACAGGCGAAGAATAAGAGGAAGGCGCTAGTGACGTGGCTGCCAACGGAACTTCGGAACTTGCCTCATCTGTCGTAAAGGGTTTTGAATTCGTTGGGCCGGTGTCTTTGGAAGCTGTTTGCCGGATCAAGCCACGCCAGTATTAGGGTACTGGTTGGAGTCGGTTGGAGTCGGTTGAGCGTCGCCCCCGACTGCTTTCCACGCCGCCTCATCACTGCGCATGCGTCCGAATGCGCCCGAACCCCAGCTTCGCTTCACAACGTTCCTGCACCCCTTTCTAACTCAGTCGCAGCCCGTAATAAGTATTCACGAATCCGCTGCACTGGGTTCATACTGCATACACTATATTCCGCACCCGCAGCCCCCCTACTTCGTTCAGGCGGACCGTTGCATGAGCCCCTCACACGGCCTCTGCATAATCAACCCACTCCCGCAAGCAATTCTTGAAACTGCGCTCTTACTGCTACTTTAGAACCCAACATAATCGCGCCAGCGTGTCCATCTCCACCAACTTCCTCGCGCTAACACCCAGCAGCCTTCAGCGTCAGGCCAAGCCACAACAGTTGGCTGTTTCTTCAGCCGACTCCACCTGCTGCTCCCATCAAAATGGCGGAATTAATAGATGGGCTAAAGAGGCCACAGCTGATCGCCTTCATCAAAACTGCTTCGAAAAACAACATCAGGGGAGCTGAAGGTAGCTGGGAGGAGTACAGGGTGGTGAGTGGGCTTGCCCTACAGAGAGCACAGAACACTCAATAGCATGTGACAATCACATACAACTCGCAACACATGAACAACACAACAGCACATAACAATCACATGTGACTCACAACTCACAACACATCAAACATCACAACGCAACACAACACCTCAACACATTAAACACCACAACACAATAGCACTTAACAATCTCATGCAAATCACAACACATTACACAGCACCACACAGCACAACACAACAGCGCATAAGAATCACACGCAACCCACAGCATGTTATGCATCACAACACAGCTAAACAGAACTCGCAACACATACAGCACACAACACAAAATAAAAGCACACAACTGAACACAACAGCACACCACAACAAAAAATCGCACACCAATCACGTTTAACTCACAACACAACACAGCACACAACACAGCACGCAACACGACATAAAATCACACAACAGCACACAACAGCATGTAACAATCACATGCAACTCACAACACATCACAACACAACATCACATCACACACCGCAACATGAAAGCACACAGCAGCACACAGGAGCACATAATAATCACATGCAACTCACAACACATCACAGCACATAATAACATCGCACGACAGTCACATACAACTCGCAACACACACAACAGCACACAACAGCACACACGAGCACATAGCAATCACATACAACTCGCAACACACACAACACACACACAACAGCAGACACGCGCACATAGCAATCACATGCAACTCACGACAAACACAACAGCATGGACCAGCACATAACAATCACATGCAATTCACAACTCATCACAACACAACATAACATCACACAACAATCACTAACAACTCACAACCCACACAACAGCGCACAACAGCATGTAACAGCATGCAACATCCACATGCAAGTCACAACACATCACAACACAACATAACATCACACAACAATCAAATATAACTCGCAACACACACAACAGCATGTAACAGCATGCAACAACCACATGCAAGTCACAACACATCACAACACAACACAACATAACATCACACAACAATCACATACAACTCGCAACACACACAACAGCGCACAGCAGCATGTAACAGCATGCAACAACCACATGCAAGTCACAACACATCACAACACAACATAACATCACACAGCAATCACATACAACTCACAACCCACATAACAGCGCACAACAGCATGTAACAGCATGCAACAACCACATGCAATTCACAACACATCACAACACAACATAACATCACACAGCAATCACATACAACTCACAACCCACACAACAGCGCACAACAGCATGTAACAGCATGCAACAACCACATGCAATTCACAACACATCACAACACAACATAACATCACACAGCAATCACATACAACTCACAACCCACACAACAGCGCACAACAGCATGTAACAGCATGCAACAACCACATGCAATTCACAACACATCACAACACAACATAACATCACACAACAATCAAATATAACTCGCAACACACACAACAGCATGTAACAGCATGCAACAACCACATGCAAGTCACAACACATCACAACACAACACAACATAACATCACACAACAATCACATACAACTCGCAACACACACAACAGCGCACAGCAGCATGTAACAGCATGCAACAACCACATGCAAGTCACAACTCATCACAACACAACATAACATCACACAACAATCACATACAACTCGCAACACACACAACAATCACATGCAACTCGCAACACGCACACCAGCACACAACAAAATATACAAGCACACACCAGCACACAACAAAACCTCACACAGCAATCACATGTGACTCACAACACATGCAACTCACAACACACACAACACACACAAGAGCATGTAACAATCACACGCAAGTCACAACACATCACAACACAACAAAACATCACACAGCAATCACATGTGACTCACAACACATGCGACTCACAACACACACAACACACATAAGAGCATGTAACAATCACACGCAAGTCACAACACATCACAACACAACAAAACATCACACAGCAATCACATGTGACTCAAAACACATGCAACTCACAACACACACAACAGCACACAACACAACATTAAAGCACACAACACAACAGTGCGCAACAGCACACAACAGAACACAATGATCACATGTAACTCACAACTCACACAACAGTACACAGCACAACATAAAAGCACACAACAGAACACAACAATCACAAGTTACTCACAACACATGAACTCACAACACACACACACCACAATATTAGAGCACACAACTGCACACAACAGCGCGCATGAGCACACAACATCACGCAGCAATCATTTATAGCTCAAAACACACACAACAGTACACAGCACAACATAAAAGCACGCAGCAGAATACAACAGCATGTAACTCACAACTCACACAACAGTACACAGCACAACATAAAAGCACACAACAGAACACAACAATCACAAGTTACTCACAACACATGAACTCACAACACACACACACCACAATATTAGAGCACACAACTGCACACAACAGCGCGCATGAGCACACAACATCACGCAGCAATCACATATAGCTCAAAACACACACAACAGTACACAGCACAACATAAAAGCACGCAGCAGAATACAACAGCATGTAACGATCACACGTAACTCACAACACAGCACACAGCGCAACATAAAAGCATACAACAAACATATGCATCTCGCAACACACACAACACACACAACACACACAACACAACGTAAAAGCTCTCAACAGCACACAACACAGCATAAAAGCACACAACAGCACACAACACAACAGAAAAGCACACAACAGCACACAACAAAACATAAAAGCACACAGCAGCACACATGCAACTCGCAACCCTAGAAAAAGGATTTACCGCAGTTCTTGTGGTTCTCTTATTTTCAAGAGAGGATTTTGTACAGATAATACTGCTAAAAATCCTCTGTCAAAAATCAAAAATCACCATGCACCCCAGTGGACATTCATCTTAAGCTTTTTGTATTATTTCCCCCACGCCCCACAACCCTGTACCACAGCCCCCTCTCCATGCACCACGCATCTGCACCCAATGCCCCTCGCCCATACTCGTCATACCAAACACCACATGATACAATATTGCGACGCTTTCCATTAGTCATGTATGAAGGTTTATAACCTCCATTAAATCCACCAAGTCCACTGTGTGACAATGATTCATGTTAAGCGGAGTCACCCCGTCGTCTGCTGATTGCCTGTTTGTCTGTACATTCTAACCCTGGGCCTTACGGACCCTTCGATCTGTTGTAAACCCTGGCTTCTGTCCGCTGATCACGATTCCTGTACCACCTGTCGCTCCGATAGCCGACACCCTCCGCTGATTTTCCACGTCCCTTGCGACGCGCCTAGGACTTGTCTGCCCTACTTGCCCTGGCCCTTACTCTGACCACTGTGAACACTCTGAGTCCTCCAAACACTCTGACCACTGTGAACACTCTGAGTCCTCCGAACACTCTAACCACTGTGAACACTCTGAGTCCTCCAAACACTCTGACCACAGTGAACACTCTGAGTCCTCCAAACACTCTGACCACTGTGAACACACTGAGTCCTCCAAACACTGTGCAAAAGTAATGGTAACGTCAGGTAGGGCGTCGTATTAAGGAAGTCCCGTCTAACAGCGGTAAGGAACGAGCTGCTACTTTACCTGGGCAAGGTTACCATGGCGGTTGACAGCGACCACGAACGCCAAAGCGCGACCATAGGCATTAAAACCCCGCACCCTTATCATTTCAATGAGCTCTACCATTGAGCCAATCGTTGTAACGGGATTCCAAACACTCTAAACACTCTGAATACTCAAAACTGCAAATCCACCAATTTGACTTTGGGACTACCGTTCATGTGTTCTGCTCTACTTGCCCTGACCCTGCCTCTGCTATCTCCACTGCCACTGCAGGCATACAACCCTGTTTCCATCCACCATCCACTACTTTGAGACTACCGTTCATGTTGTCTGCCTTACTTGCCCTGACCCTGCCTCTGCTATCTCCACTGCCACTGCCACTGCCACTGCAGGCACACTGATAGGCTCCCCACACTCCAAGCCTCACCTACTGTGTCCGATGCCACACACCCTGACCCCCCACCCTGCTATCTCCACTGCCACTGCAATCACACTGATAAGCTCCCCACACCCTGACCCTGACCCTCACCTCCTGCGCCCAATGCCCCCCACTCTGACCTTCCCACCCTGCTACCTCCACTGCCACTGCAGGTTCACAACCCTGGCTCCGTCATGCTCAGTGTGCTGGCACTCTCCAAGACTCACCTCCTGCGCCCAATGCCACACACCGTGATCCCTCACCCTGCTATTTCCACTGTCACTGCAGATTCACAACCCTGGCTCCGTAATGCAAGACCCAGCCAGGCATACTGATAAGGTACGTACCGAGATGTTTCCGCTATATATAGGGATTGCTAGTTTTGACCCCGGTTTGGCAAAATTATTGCTGTAAAAAGTTAACACAAAAGTGTTTATTTGCCCAGAAATGGCTCTTGAAAGCTACAAAAGCTTTAGCAGGGTGCAAAATAACTAAAACGCTGTCCGTGGAGGAGGCCTACAACCATACACCCTTAATTTGAACCCTAAACCCTAAAACCCTAAAGCTAGAAAAAACTCACTTTCAGATCTGCAAAAAATGATTTCTGTTACATTTTTCAGCAATAATTTCAAGAAAACGGGGTCAAAACTAGCGATCGCTGTATAATGTGGAAAAAAAAGGCCCTGGAAGAATGATTATGTATGTATGTATACACTGATGAGGTATGGAAAACAGACATCCTGAACTCTGCTGCTTTTTAAAACAATTTAAAGAGATCTCTCGACTGTAGGGGGGGAGGGGGTGGGTGTGGGGGGGGGGAAGATTCTTTCCCAGCAAGGGGTTCTCTGGTGTAGACTTTAAGTTGATTTGTTTTGTAGAAACGAGATATCAGCCGTTGGAAAGAGAAGCACTGAACAAGCACTAAGGGTAGAGATAAGGAAACAAGTCCTATGCAGCGTCGCAAGCGACGCGGAAAATTGGCGGAGAGTGTTGGCAACGGAACGAAAGGTGGCAACGATGGAACTGACCAAAGCAAGTTAGTTACGCGACCGTCGGCTGACGTGTCAGGCTTCAATATTTTTTGTTTTTCGGTCGGACGGACAAATGGGTAAACATGGGGGCTCCCGCCCCCTTGAGGAGGGGGCTCCGCCAAAAAAACTCAGAAAAGAAATAAGGTAGGGGGTTCTCTGGGCTATAGGCTCTAGGTTTATTTGTTTTCTAGAAACGAGATATCAGCCGTTGGAAAGGAAAGCACTGGGCAAGCGCTCAGGGTAGAGATAAGAAAACAAACTCAGAAAAAAGAAAGGGTAGGGGGTTCTCTGGGCTATAGACTCTAGATTGATTTGTTTTCTAGAAATGAGATATCAGCCGTTGGAAAGAAAAGCACTGGGCAAGCGCTCAGGGTAGAGATAAGAAAAAAAACTCAGAAAAAAGAAAGGGAAGGGGGTTCTCTGGTCTAGGCTCTAGGCTGATTTGTTTTCTAGAAAGGAGATATCAGCCGTTGGAAAGAAAAGCACTGGGCAAGCGCTCAGGGTAGAGATAAGAAAACAAACTCAGAAAAAAGAAAGGGTAGGGGGTTCTCTGGTCTAGGCTCTAGGCTGATTTGTTTTCTAGAAAGGAGATATCAGCCGTTGGAAAGAAAAGCACTGGGCAAGCGCTCAGGGTAGAGATAAGAAAACAAACTCAGAAAAAAGAAAGGGTAGGGGGTTCTCTGGTCTAGGCTCTAGGCTGATTTGTTTTCTAGAAAGGAGATATCAGCCGTTGGAAAGAAAAGCACTTGGGCAAGCGCTCAGGGTAGAGATAAGAAAAAAAAATCAGAAAAAAGAAAGGGTAGGGGGTTCTCTGGTCTAGGCTCTAGGCTGATTTGTTTTCTAGAAACGAGATATCAGCCGTTGGAAAGAAAAACACTGAACAAGCTCACAGAAAGGCGATAAGGAAAAAATAGAAAAGAGAAATGCGAGAGAAAGGGGCGGATTGTATGATTGCAGAACAGCGAGAGAAAGGGACAGATTTGATGATTGCAGAACAGCGAGAGAAAGGGACAGATTTGATGATTGCAGAACAGCGAGAGAAAGGGACAGATTTGATGATTGCAGAACAGCGAGAGAAAAGGACAGATTTGATGATTGCAGAAAGCACCTAGTTTGTTCAAGGGGCCATCGTTGCAGGTCGTTGTCAACCGCGATGGTAGCTTGTCCAGTTGAGGTAGGAGACCGCTCCCCACCCGCGTACGACGGGCTCCCTTAACACCACGCCCCACCAGGCGTTATCATTGCCGCAAGAGGCCGTCATCAGGCTGAAGTACTGCAAATAGCAAGGGACAAGCAACCAGGAAGACGGTAAGGAAAGTAACTCAGAAAAGAGAAATGCGAGAGAAAGGGAGGGATTTATGATTGCTGAAAGGGACTAGTTTGGTCAAGAAGACATCATCAGGCTGAAGTAATGCAAATAGTGAAATAGGTAGGGAAAGGCTAAGTTAGTTAATATTGGTGAATAAAGAATATAAGTTAATGTTACTGGATATAAGTGAATGAAGAATGTTAGTGCTTGTTAGTTAATATTATGCGGACAAGCTGTCTCACCAGGATTTTGAATTTATTTGAAAAACAATATTATTGTTGGCACACCTAAAATAATGTATTAGTTAATAATAGTTTTTCAAAAAATACTATCAGTTGCTGTTCCCTACAAATAGCTTGCAAATAATGATACAAATAGCAAGCAAATGTGAATACAAATAGCAAGCAAAGAATTATACCAATAGCTTGCAAATAGTTGTGCTATTAGCAAGCTAATAATTATACAAATAGCAAGCAAATGTTAATACAAATAGCAAGCAAAGAATTAAACCAATAGCTTGCAAATATTTGTACTAATAGCAAGCAAATAATTATACAAATAGCAAGCAGATACGCATACAAATAGCTTGCAAATATGAATACAAATAGCTTGCAAATATGAATACAAATAGCTTGCAAATAGTCGTCCTTGTGTAATACCATCATGGCGCGTAGATGCCAGGGGGGGAGGTGAGGGTTCTTGGGGGGGGGGGGGGGGGGGGGGGCATACGAGGCTGGGGTTTCGAGAGTGTATACCCATCAAATACCCAAATGAAAATTGGGGGCAGTAAGCGCCCAGTTTATTTGTTTCAAATCTGAAAGTTGTTTTTTTACTACCTCCATGGTTGTAGGCCTCCTCCAGGGACAGTGTTGTAGTGCTTTTACGAGCTTTTATAGCTGTTTACAGCCATTTTGGGCACACTAAAACTGTTTTTTTACTTAGATTACAGAGATAATTTCTAAAAGATGATTTTTAATAGGGGGTCGAAACTAGCTATCGCTATGTATAAAAAGCCCTGGTAAGCGCCAAGTTATTTGTAACAATGAGCTATGAGGAGTTAGATGTACCGAGATTGCCATTGCAGTGGTTTGGGGTGGGGGTGAGGGGTGTTGGGGTGCATAGATGCCAGGGGGGAGGTGAGGGGTGTTGGGGTGCATAGATGCCAGGGGGAAGGTGAGGCTTTTGTGTGTGTGGTGGTGTGTGTGGGGGGGGGCAGATGGGAGGGGGGGGGGGGGGGGGGGGGGGGGGGGGGGGGGGGGGGTCGAGAGGGTTCCCCATCGTATACGCAAATGACAATTGTGGGCTGTCAAGGTAGACTTAGTTGTAGCAGTAAAGCTCTGAGGAGTTAGATGTACTGAGATTGCCAGTGCTTTTCTTTTCAGCTACGAGCAGTACCTTCTGGGCCGCTCCCCTGACTGGCTATTCAGCCAAAGCTAACACAACCACATTGCACCTTGAAGCTGACATTGCCAGCTTTCCAGAGATCCTGGAATGTTTGGGATTAGTCTATGGGCCGGCTCCACGAGCTGCCTAGAAGCTGGTGCTCTTAGCTGAAAATAAAAGCATTGGCAGTCTCTATACATTTAACCCGATCCACAACCCCAACCCTATCCCCACCTCCACACCCAACCCCATACCCCAGTACACACACGTAAGCCCCTCGCCTTACCTCCCCCTGCCACCCCCTTCTGCTGTCCACAGATACTCGTGGGTTTCATCCTCAGTTGGCACTCCTTTATGGACGTGCCACCCACCCCGTCCCATGCTCCCCCGAACCCAAACCTATCCCCGAATCCATCCTCAACCCCACCTTCACACCCAACCTCCAACCCCAACCCCAACCCCACCTCCGCACTCAACCCCCCAAACCCACCTCCACACCCAAATCTCAAACCCACCTCCACACCCAACCTTCAACACCACCTTCACACCCTACCTCCAACCCCACCTCCACACCCAACCCCCAACACCATCTCCACATCAAAATCCCAACCCCACCTCCACACCCAACACCCAACCCACCTTCACACCCAACCCCCAACACCATCTCCACACCAAAATCCCAACCCCACCTCCACACCCAACACCCAACCCACCTCCACACCCAACACCCAACCCCAGCACACACTCAAAAGCACACACGCCTAACCCCACCTCCCCTCACCTTACCTCCCCCTGCCACCCCCTTAAGCTATTCCACGGTTCTCACAGGTTTCATCCTTAGTCGGCACTCCTTCGAGGACGAGGCCCCCCCACTCCCCAACCACCCCCCATGCTCCCCCAAAACCCAAACCCATCCCCAAACCTATCCTCAACCCCACCTCCACACCCAACACCCAACCCCTCTTGCACACCCAACCCCAGCTCACACTCAAAAGCACACACGCCTAAGCCCATCTCCCTTCACCTTAACTCCCCCTGCCACCCCCTTATGCTGTTCACAGTTACTCGCAGGTTTTGTCCAAAGCCTGCACACCTTTGTGAACGCAGCCCCCCCATGCTCGACAGCAGGGTCTGACAACGAAGAAGGTGATGAGGGCGAGGCAGATACTCCAGCCGCCATTGTCACCAAGACAAAGAGGTTCCTGCGAAGATTCTCAAATTGGTTGAAGACTGCAGCACAGGTGTGTGGTGTGCCTGGGTGGGTGGGTAGATGGGGGTGTGGGTAGGTCATTGGGTATGTGCGTGATTGGGTAGGTAGTTGTGGATCTGACAACAAAGAAGGTGAAGAGGGCGAGGCAGATTCTCCAGCCGCCATTTCACCAAGACAAAGAGGTTTGAGGGGATGATCCACCACCATTACCACCACCATTATCACCACCATTACCACCACCATTGCCACCACCATTACCACCACCATTATCACCAACCATTATCACCACCATTAGCACCACCAGTATTGCCACCGGAACCATTACACACACCATTACCAGACCAACCATTATCACCACCATTACCACCAACCATTACCACCCTACCCAATTAGCCACCACCATTATCACCACCATTACCACCACCAGTTACCACCACATACCACCACCATTACCACCCAACCACTATACTCACAAAAATTCAAACCACCATTGCATAACCACCATTACCAACAACCATTGCCACCAACACCATTGCCACCACCATTATCACCCCCTTACAACCACCACTACCACCAACCATTATCAACACCATTTACCACCACTTACCACCACCATGCCACCCACCATACACAACATTGCCACCACAATTACCACCAACATTACCACCACCATGGCACCCCAATACACAACCATACCACACCATACCACCAACATTACCACACCATTGCAACACCATTGCCAACCACCATTCCTCACCACCATACCAACACAATTATCACACACCAATTACCACCCGCCATTCCACCACCATTACCACCACCATTACCACCACCATTATCACCACCATTACCACCACCATTGCCACCACCATTACCACCACCATTGACCACCACCATTACCACCACCATTATCACCACCATTACCACCACCATTACCACCACCATTACCACCACCATTACCACCACCATTACCACCACCATTACCACCACCATTGCCACCACCATGCCACCACCATGCTCACACCATTATCACAACGATACAACACATACCAACACCATTCACAACCATGGCCACAACCATATCACACAATTACCACCACAATTACCACACCATTGCCACCACCATTAACCACCACCATTGCCCACAACATTGAACCACCATGATCCCCACCATTATCACAACCATTATAACCACCAGTACCACCAACATTTTGCCAACCACCATTGACCACCACATGATCACCACCATACCACCACATGCCACCACCATTACCACCAACCTATTACCACCACCATTATCACCAACATTGCAACAACCATGATCACACATATCACCACAATTGAACACACATTACCCAACAACATTGCCACCACATTGCACCACCATGATCAACCAACATTGCCAGCACACAATTGCCACCACCCTTCTCCACCACCATTACCACCACCATTACAACACATTATCACCACCATTAGCCCACCACCCTTATCACCCCCGATTACCCACCACCATTATGCACCACCCCATTACCACCACCATTATCAACCACATACCACCATTGCCAACCCCCCATTCGCCCCACCATTATCCCCAACCATTACCACCACCATTGCACCACCCATACACATTTGCCACCAACCATTCCACCACCATTATCACCACCATTACCACCACCCATTACCACCACATTATCACCACCATTACCACCACCAATTACCAACATCATTACCACACACCATTGCCACCCACACCATGATCCCACCATGATCACAACCATTATCACCACCATTACCACCACCATTACCACCACCATTGCCACCACCATTATCACCACCATTACCACCACCATTACCACCACCATTACCACCACCATTACCACCACCATTGCCACCACCATTGCCACCACCATGATCACCACCATTATCACAACCATTACCACCACCATTACCACCACCATTGCCACCACCATTGCCACCACCATGATCACCACCATTATCACCACCATTGCCACCACCATTACCACCACCATTACCACCACCATTGCCACCACCATTGCCACCACCATGATCACCACCATTATCACCACCATTGCCACCACCATTACCACCACCATTGCCACCACCATTGCCACCACCATTATCACCACCATTATCACCACCATTGTCACCACCATTGTCACCACCATTGCCACCACCATTGCCACCACCATTATCACCACCATTATCACCACCATTGTCACCACCATTGTCACCACCATGATCAGCAATGTCCACCATCAATATCAGCAGCAACCCCTCTTACATCACACCCCACCCCACCCCAGCCCCACCCCACAAACCACTCTGCCTTACATCCCCACACAACGCCCCACCCACCCTTACCACCAACACCAACACAACCAACACCACCAACACCAACACCAACACCACCAACACAACCAACACCACCAACACCAACACCAACAACACCAACAACACCAACAACAACACCAACAACAACACCAACAACACCAACACCAACAACACCAACAACACCAACAACACCAACACCAACACCATCACTACACTCACATGTGCCACGTGTCCCAAGCTAAGGCTGTACTAACATGAAGTCCTGCTTGTTCTCTGTGCAGGAGGAAGCAATGGTGCAGCAGTTTGATCTGTCTATCAACTCCTGTGCGACCAAGCTGATCATGTGCCCTACCACCACCACCATCATCACGACACATGTGCCACATGTCTCAAGCTTAGGCTGTACTAACATGAAGTCCTGCTTGTTCACTGTGCAGGAGGAGGCAATGGTGCAGCAGTTTGATCTGTCTATCAACTCCTGTGCGACCAAGCTGATCATGTGCCCTACCACCACCACCATCTTCACTACACTCACATGTGCCACATGTACCAAGCTTAGGCTGTACTAACATTAGTGTACTAACATGAAGTCTTGCGTGTTCACTGTGCAGGAAGAGGAAATGGTGAAACTGTTTGATCAGTCTATCAACTCTTGTGCGACCAAGCTGAAAGCATCACCTGATGCAAAAGCAAGCTATGTGAGTGGGGTGGGGTGGGGTGGTTAGGGGTGCAGTGGTTTGGAGTTGGAGGTGGGATGGGGTGGTTTGCGACCGTGCTGAAACCATCGCCCGTTGCAAAACAAGCTATGTGAGTGGGATGGGGTGGGAGGTGGGATGGGGTGGTTTGCGACCATGCTGGAAGCATCGCCTGATGTAAACACAAGCTATGTGCGTGGGAGGGGGGTGGTTTGGGGTGCAGTGGTTTGGAGTGGGAGGGGGGATGGGGTGGCTTGGGGTGGGAGGGGGGGTGGTTTTGGGTGGGGTGGGAGGGGGGTGGTTTGTGGCGGGAGGGGGGGGGGGGGGTATTTGGGTGCAGTGGTTAGGATGGTTTGGGGTGGGGGGTGTTTGGGTGCAGTGGTTTGGCGTGGGAGGGGGGGGGGGTGTTTGGGTGCAGTGGTTTGGGTGGGAGGAGAGGGTGAGATGTGGGGGCAAGGTTAGGGATGGAAGGTGGTGGTGAGGTGATGGAGCAGTTTTTTCTTATAGCTGCAACTTGTAGCATAAGTGCTACATTATGTACCTTAGCGTTCTGTGAGCCTCATTAGAGCCTCTCGGGGTCCCCTCGGGGAAGCAATAAGCTGCTAGGAGCACCCCACAGGCTAGTAGGACCCCACCCCTAGTAGCACCCGACCCCTAGTAGCACCGCACCCCCTAGTAGGACCCCACGGGCTGCTAGGAGCACCATGATGCTACGCAGTGAGACTGCTCCTTTTCCTTAGAAACATAAAAGAAACAAATTGATTTAGATTGTACTCGAGCTGCAAAATAGTTAGTGTTATTACACCCTGCCCGAGTGAAACGTCAAGCTGGTCAGCGAGATCAGGGGACAATCGCCCGTGAATCAGCTTTTTTTTCAAACCTGTAAGTGGTTTTTTTCTAGCTTTGTGGATTTGGGCCCCCTCCATGGACAGACATTAAGTGTTTTCTACAGCTTAAATAGCTTTTTGTAGCTTTTAAGGGCAATTTAGGGCAAAAAACAAAAAAAACTTTTGTATAGCGATAATTTTGCTGAAGGGGGCTAAACTAGTGATCGCTATTTTAAGCGTGAAAAACAATCCCTGCCATGACCCGATCTAGCAGGTCTCTGGACTGGAGCCATCTGAGTTCGGGTCACAGCTTGGGTCACCGGCGATTGTCCCAGTGATTTTTTTTTCAAATCTGAAAGTGGGTTTTTGCTAGCTTTAGGGTTTTAGGCTTCCTCCAGGGACAGCGTTTTAGTGCTTTCTATAGCTTTTATAGCTTGTTAGGGCCGTTTAAGGGGGGGGGGGGGGGGGGGGGGGGGGGGGGGTACTTGTTTTATAGCGATAATGTCGCTGACACGGGGAATTTTGACTTGTTTCATAGCGATAATGTCGCTGACACGGGTCGCTGAAAACTAGCGATCGCTATAAATAGCGGAAATGAAAATCCCTGGATTGTCCCCTCACCTAAAACTGCATAAGCCCCCCCACCAAAGCTCATTAAAATAACGCGTGGTGGGGCGTGGTGTTCAGGGGACCGTCCCGTACGCCGAAGCTGAGAACTGCCACCATGGCAGACTAAACAGTGTGGGTCGCCAGCCTGGCATCAGGGACTGCCACCATGGCAGACTAAACAGTGTGGGTCGCCAGCCTGGCATCAGGGACTGCCACAATGGCAGGCTAAACAGTGTGGGTCGCCAGCCTGGCATCAGGGACTGCCACCATGGCAGACTAAACGTTGTGGGTCGCCAGCCTGGCATTAGGGACTGCCACCATGGCAGACTAAACGTTGTGGGTCACCAGCCTGGCATCAGGGACTGCCACCATGGCAGACTAAACAGTGTGGGTCACCAGCCTGGCATCAGGGACTACTACCATGGCAGACTAAACGTTGTGGGTTGCCAGCCTGGCATCAGGGACTGCCACCATTGCAGACTAAACGTTGTGGGTCACCAGCCTGGCATCAGGGACTGCCACCATGGCAGACTAAACAGTGTGGGTCACCAGCCTGGCATCAGGGACTGCTACCATGGCAGACTAAACAGTGTGGGTCACCAGCCTGGCATCAGGGACTGCCACTATGGCAGACTAAACGTTGTGGGTCACCAGCCTGGCGGCAGGGACTCTTAGTGACCGCGGGTAGCTAGGATGGAGGTACAGTAGGCGTTTCAATTGTTGCCTGCTAATAATATCCCTAGGTTCTTTCTAAGTTTTACAAAGCTGGTAATAGTATCCCTCGGTTCTTTCTAGGTTTTACGGAGCTGTTTCTAATATCCCTAGGTTCTTTCTGGGTTACTAATTGCAGAAGGTGCACTGCAAGATCAGGCTGGGGGGTCCTTTGATGGGGCTGGAGGCCTCATCATCAGACCTGAACAGTTGGTTGTCCACCAAACAGTTGGTTGTCCACCAAACAGTTGGTTGTCCACCAAACGGGGGTTGAATCCAGCGAACTGTTCTGACGGTGTCACGAAAACCTAAAAAGAAACCTCACCAGTTTCTTTATAGGTTTTTGAGAGATTTCACGAGTAATGCAGGTCATGTGTCACCACCTGCACCTACACCTACATCTATCTTTTGAAGGATGGAAATACTTAATTCAATTTATAAAAAAATGCGATAATAATTGCACGATTAAATTATCATCCCAGCTGAGATGAGGATTTAATTATATTGTACACTACCTACACCTACATGTATGCCTACACCACCTACACCACCTACATATATACCTACACCTACACCATCTACACCACCCACACATACGCACGCACTCAAATACCACCACCTACACATACCCACGCACACATACACATACTACGACGTTTTTTGTGTTTATGCCAAGGCCCTGTCGTAAACCCACTCTCCACCCTTCCAAACCTCGGACGGCTAATACTCTCTGCCAATTGTTAGCGTCGCTTGCGACGCACCTAGGACTTGTCATTCAATGCCCATTCAATGACTTTTTTACTCAGGACTGTCATTCAATGCCCATTCAATGCCCTTTTCATCCAAAACTTGTCATTCAATGTCCAATTCAATCGATGCCTCTCTCATTCAGGATGAGATTTCCCTCCGGGCTGTCGCGCTGTAGTCCAAGCCTAGGCGCAGGCGGTCTGCAAAACCAAATAAACCCAACATGGTACCTATTCTCCAGTATGTACACATGCATACAAACGGGAGGCTTCCCTTAATCTCACGCCTGAGGCACGGTATACTAATTTTCAATTTTCAATTTCCAGGATGAGATGGTCCGGCTTCTGGTAAGGAACACCATGATGCACGGAAACTACAAAAAGTACTACAACCTCCCATCATATACTGAGGGGTGGATTCGAACCAAGCGGTAAGACTTATGAGGGGGTGGGGTGAGGGGGTGAGGAACACTACGATGCACGGAAACTACAAAAAACACTCTACGATTCCATCATGTACTGATGGATGGATTCGAACCAAGCGGTAAGACTTATGAGGGGGTGGGGTGAGGGGGTGAGGAACACTATGATGCACGGAAACTACAAAAAACACTACGATTCCATCATATACTGAGGGGTGGATTCGAACCAAGCGGTAAGACTTATGAGGGGGTGGTGTACCGTGGTGTTCTGGGGTAGCAACTTCAGCTACTTGTAGCTGAAGTGCTACTTGATGTTCTGGGGTAGCTATGTAGGCTACTTGTAGCTGAAGTGCAAATCGGTGTACCTTGGTGTTCTGGGGTGTCTACGTCAGAACCATTTGGGGTTGCTTTTGGGGGCAAAAAGCTGCTAGTAGCACTTGAAATCTCTTACTCATACTCTTGCTCTTACTCCTACCCACACTCTCCCTCTCGCTGTCGCTCTTGCTCTCCCTCTCCCTCTCTCGCGCGTGCTCTCGCCCTCTCTCTCTCTCTCTCTCTCTCTCTCTCTCTCTCTCTCTCTCTCTCTCTCTCTCTTTCTCTCTCTCAATCTCTCTCTCTCTCTCTCTATCTCTATCTCTCTCTCTATCTCTATCTCTCTCTCTCTCTCTCTCTCTCTCTCTCTATCTATCTCTCTATCTATCTATCTCTCTCTCTATCTCTCTCTCTATCTCTCTCTCTATCTCTATCTCTCAATCTCTCAATCTCAATCTCAATCTCTCTCTCTCTATATATATATATATTTTTTTTTTTTTTTTTTTTTTTTTTTTTTCTTACCTCACTCTCACTCTTGCTCTTATTCTTACATATATGTCTCTGCCTACGCCTGCTCTTGACATGCTTGCTCTTGCTCTTGCTTCTACTTTGACACTATCTCTTACTCAAATGTCTCTATCTACGTCTGCTCTATACAAGCTTGCTCTTGCTCTTGCCCTTGCTCCTACTTTGACTCTTATTCTTACTCATATATCTCTACATATGCCAGCTCTAGACAAGCTTGCTCTTGCTCATATGCCCACCCTCACTCTTACTCTCACCCTCGCCCTTGCTCTTACTTGCGTTTCTCTGCCTGGGCCTCCTTTAGACATGAAAGCCAAGTTCCGGCTCCTGGTGGTGGTGCTACGTTGAGCCATTTTTGGTTGCTCCGGGAGGCAAAAGAGCTGCTAGTAGCACTTGAAGGCTCTTGCTCTTATTCATACTCATACGCCCACCCTCACTCTCACATCCGCCCTTGCTCTTACTCTTCCTCGTGTTTCTGTCCAGGCCTCCTCTTGACATGGCATCCAAGTTCAGGCTCCAGGTAGTGGACACGGAGTCATGTGGTACAGATATGGAGGAGAATGCCATCTAACTCTCACTCTCGCCCTTACTCTTGCTCTTATTCATACTCATACGCCCACCCTCACTCTCACTCTCGCCCTTGCTCTTACTCTTACTCTTTCTCGTGTTTCTGTCCAGGTCTCCTCTTGACATGGCATCCAAGTTCAGGCTCCAGGTAGTGGACACGGAGTCATGTGGTACAGATATGGAGGAGAATGCCATCTAACTCTCACTCTCGCCCTTACTCTTGCTCTTATTCATACTCATACGCCCACCCTCACTCTCACTCCCGCCATTGCTCTTACTCTTTCTCGTGTTTCCGTCCAGGCCTCCTCTTGACATGAAATCCAAGTTCAGGCTCCTGGCAGTGGACACAGAGTCCTGTGGTACAGATATGGAGGAGAATGCCATCACAGCCATCTGTGTGGTTGATGTTGAGGGAACGACAGTGTACAAGGTAGGTCATATTAACCTCACCAATACAAACGCACAAAAGAATAACAAGGAATAACAAAAGAATAACAAAATAATACAAATATAATAACAATAGAAAAACAGAAGGATGACAATATAATAGCAAAAGATTCACAATGTGAGGGCGAAGACAGTGTACAAGGTAGGTTATAGTGTGTGTTACCCTTGCCAATACAAACAAACAAAATAATAACAACGAATAACAATAGAATAACGATAGAAAACAAAAGGATGACAATATAATAGCAAAAGATTCACAATGTGAAGGTGAAGTCAGTGTACAAGGTAGGTTATAGTGTGTGTTACCCTTGCCAATACAATCAAACAAAATAATAACAAGGAATAACAATAGAAAAACAAAAGGATAACAATAGAAAAGCAAAAGATTCACAATGTGAGAGTGAAGACAGTGTACAAGGTAGGTTAGAGTGTGTGTTACCCCGAAGGCTACTAGGATCACCATGGTGCTACATAGGAAGCTACAAGGAAGCTACTAGGATAACCATGGTGCTACTTAGGAAGCTACTAGGAAGCTACTAGGATCAACATGGTGCTACATAGGAAGCTACGAGGAAGCTACTAGGATCACCATGGTGCTACATAGGAAGCTACTAGGAAGCTACTAGGATCAACATGGTGCTACATAGGAAGCTACTAGGAAGCTACTAGGATCACCATAGTGCTACATAGGAAGCTACGAGGAAGCTACTAGGATCAACATGGTGCTACATAGGAAGCTACGAGGAAGCTACTAGGATCAACATGGTGCTACGTTGAGACACTGCTTCCTTTCCTTAATAAGTCCTAGGCAGCGTGGCAAACAAAGTGGAAAATTGGTGGAAAGTGTTGGCAACAGATTGGAGCAGACCGAAGCCAGTTTGTTACAATACCATTGGCTGACGTTAGACTTCGTCTTGTTTGTCGGTCGCACAATCCAATAAACGGACAACGGGGTGACCCTGGGGGCTCCCGCCCTCCCAGAAGGGGGGCCAAATATTGGCCAGAAATTGGCCAATAATTACGCAAGAAAACAAATAAGTCCTGCTTGGGTCAGTCAAGCTGCGGGCACATCAAAAATACATTTTTTTAAAGAGCAAAAACTAAAACTCAACTACAATAAATATGTTGCAGGAAACTCAGCAAGGTAAAAAAGAAGAAACATTGCGCAACAAAACAAATAAGCCCTCCTTCGTTCATGTTGTGGTTGGCCCCAATGCAAGCGAACAAGCTGGCCCCCTCAACCTCATGCCTCGTAATAAGGCGTACTATTGATTTATTTCTCTTCCTTGGTCCAGTCAAGCTGCATATGTTCAAGTGCATATGACATTCACATTTGAAGACCAGTATGGCACTAGGAAAAATTGTAATCACCATCATCATCATCATCAAAGCAAAATCAAAACTAAGACAAAAATAAATAAAGCAAAAAATAAAAAATAAAATACTATAAATTTGTGTGTTGCAGGCGCTGATCAAACCCAAGGGCAAGATCTTGGACTACCGCACGTACGTGACTGGTCTGCAGGAGAAGGACTTTGAGGTGAGAAGATAGATCTATCTTTCAGTTTATCAGTGCTTGTTTTTGCTCTATCTATGTTTTCGCTAGATCTTGGACTACTGCTCGCACCTCACTGGTCTGAAGGAAATGACTTTGAGGTTAGCAGATAGATCTATGTTTTAGTTTATCAGTGCTTGTTTTTTCTAGATCTATGTTTTTGCTAGATCTTGTTCACCGCACACACTTCACTGGTCTGAAGGACATGACTTTGAGGTTAGCAGATAGATCTATGTTTTAGTTTATCAGTGCTTGTTTTTTCTGGATCTATGTTTTCGCTAGATCTTGGACCACCGCACACACTTTACTGGTCTGAAGGACATGACTTTGAGGTTAGCAGATAGGTCTATGTTTAAGTTTATCAGTGCTTGTTTTTTCTGGATCTATGTTTTCGCTAGATCTTGGACCACCGCACACACTTCACTGGTCTGAAGGACATGACTTTGAGGTTAGCAGATAGGTCTATGTTTAAGTTTATCAGTGCTTGTTTTTTCTGGATCTATGTTTTCGCTAGATCTTGGACTACTGCACACACTTCACTGGTCTGAAGGAAATGACTTTGACGTTAGCAGATAGATCTATGTTTTAGTTATCAGTGCTTGTTTCTACTATATCTATGTCTTAGTTTGTCAGTGTTTGTTTTAGCTAGCTTACTCATACTCATGCTCATGACACATTGTGTTCTACAGGGTATCACTCTCACCCGAGGAGAGGCTCGAAAGATAGTGAAGAATTATAATCATTACAATAATTAATAATGGTCCCCGTTTATTAATGCCCCAACTTCCCGTACCTAACTCAATACCTGTTACTCGTTGGTCATTACTCAGACTCATACTCATTACTCATTGTGTTCTACAGGGTATCACTCTCGCCCGAGCAGAGGCACGAAAGATAGTGAAGAATTGTAATCATTACAATAATTTATAACGATCCCCGTTTATTAATGCCCCAACTTCCCGTACCTAACTCAATACCTGTTACTCGTTGGTCATTACTCATACTCATGCTCATGACACATTGTGTTCTACAGGGTATTACTCTCACCCGAGGAGAGGCACGAAAGATAGTGAAGAATTGTAATCATTACAATAATTAATAATGATCCCCGTTTATTAATGCCCCTACCTCCCCGTACTTAACTCAATACCCATTACTCATTACTCATACTGATTACTCATTGTGTTCTACAGGGTATCACTCTGACCCGAGGAGAGGCACGAAAGATAGTGAAGAAGCTGGTTAGTGAGGTTCCCAACACCATCCTGGTCGGCCATGCTCTGTACCACGATCTCATCGCAATGCGCTTGGACTTCACTCCCGTCATCGACACGTCCCTCATCTTTGAGTACAAGTAAGTAACCACCTTTATTTTTCGTGAAGCGTTGCCATTCCGTTGCTGTATGGTGACCGATTAAGTGAATAATGAATTAAATTGGATTTAATTGGATAATGATATAATTTGTCGTGTAATGCATGGCGACGCATGGATCCGGCTAAAGTAGTCGGAAGAGTATCCCCGTCAGGGTAATTCAAAGCGCGCGCTTTTGAGGGCTGACTTTCTGACCCCCTCAGCGCTTTAAGCGCACTTTTTTGCAACCCCCTGTGGGCGCAGAAAGCAATTTTTGCGCTTTTTGCGCTACAAAGCGCACTTTTTTGTTTACAGGTGCGCCAAAGCGCTGGCCAATTTGGCCATTTGAAGTACCCTGATCCCCGTTCGATAAATGGCTCAATGGAAGAGCTCCTTGAACGACGTAGGTGCCGGGTTCGAACCCCCACGGTTGCGCTTAAGTGTTCGCGGTCGCTGTCAACCGCCCTGGTAGCTTTGTCCAGGTAAAGTAGCAGCCTGTTCCCTACCGCCGTAAAACAGTGCTCCCTTACTACCATGCCCCACCAGGCGTTATCATTACTTTTAGTCAGAAAAGCCCCCCTGAAACAACCTGAAACAACCTGAAATAGCCTGTGACAACCTGAAACAACCTGAAATAGCCCGAAACAACCTGAAACAACCTGAAAAAACCTGAAAAAACCTGAAACAACCTGAAATAGCCTGAAATAGCATGAAACAACCTGAAATAGCATGAAACAACCTGAATAGCCTGAGACAACCTGAAACAACCTAAAACAACCTGAGACAACCTGAAACAACTTGAATAGCCTGAAACAGCCTGAAACAACCTGAAATAACCTGAAATAACCTGAAACAACCTGAAATAACCTGAAATAACCTGAAACAACCTGAAATAACCTGAAATAGCCTGAGACGACCTGAAACAACCTGAAACAACCTGAGACAACCTGAAACAATCTGAATAGCCTGAGACAACCTGAGACAACATGAATAGCCTGAGACAACCTGAAACAACCTGAGACAACCTGAAACAACCTGAGACAACCTGAAACAACCTGAGACAACCTAAAACAACCTGAAACAACCTGAGACAACCTGAGACAACATGAATAGCCTGAGACAACCTGAAACAATCTGAGACAACCTGAAACAACCTGAATAGCCTGAGACAACCTGAAACAACCTGAGACAACCTGAAACAACCTGAATAGCCTGAGACAACCTGAAACAACCTGAGACAACCTGAAACAACCTGAATAGCCTGAGACAACCTGAAACAACCTGAGACAACCTGAAACAACCTGAGACAACCTAAAACAACCTGAAACAAACTGAGACAACCTGAAACAAACTGAATAGCCTGAGACAACCTGAAACAACCTGAGACAACCTGAAACAACCTGAGACAACGTCAAGCAACCTGAATAGCTGAAACAACCTGAAACAACCTGAGACAACCTGAAACAACCTGAAACAACATGAATAGCCTGAGACAACCTGAAATAACCTGAATAGCCTGAAATAAAGGAGTGACTGCAGGTCCAGGTCTACCAAGACTACACCACACTCCTAAACACTGCATGCCCCCTCCCACCCTCCCACACACCTGCCCTGCCCTGTCCACCTGCTCACCTGCCCACCTTGGATCCAATGCCTAGTCAAGTCGCTGCTTGGAATGGAGACGCAACAGGGTGAATGCAGGTCCAGATCTACCACGACTGCAACACACTCATGAACACAGCGTGACCCCCCCCCCCCCACCCACCCCCCCACCCACACACCCACACACACACACACACACACACACACATGTCTGCCCTGACCCGACCTGTCCACCTGCCCACCGTCACCCAGGGACCTGCCCGCCTGCACCCCTGGGCTCTCAGGCCTAGAGTGCCCACCACCCCACCCCCACCCCCCACCCCACTCACACACACACACACGCCCGGCCTGACCCGACCTGACCACCTGACCACCGTCACCCAGGGACCTACCCGCCTGCACCCCTGGGCTCTCAGGCCTAGAGTGCCCACCACCACCACCACCACACTCATAACAACTGCACCACACTCATAAACACCGAGTGCACACACACACCTGAGCTGCCCACCTGCCCACCGTCACCCAGGGACCTGCCCGCCTGCACCCCTGGGCTCACAGGCCTAGTCAAGGCACTGTTGGGCGTTGATATGAGACGTAGCCTCAAATAACCTGAAACAACCTGAAATAACTGAGTGGCTGCAGTTCCCGGTCTACCACGACTACACCCCACTCATGAACACTGAGTGCACACACACACACACACACACCTGAGCTGCCCACCTGCCCACCCTCGCTCAGGGACCTGCCCGCCTGTACCCCTGGGCTCTCAGGCCTAGTCAAAGCGCTGTTGGGAGCTGAGATGCGACAGAGTGCCGACGGTTTTCACGATGCCGAGGAGGACGCTCTGATGACGATGAGGCTGGTGGTGTATGAGCTTGAGAGAGGCAGGCCTTCCCCCAAGGTCCCACCCCCTGAAATCCCGGTAGGAACATTACTAAACATTTATATATATTACTCTATTACTATATTCACCGAAGGTCTCACCCCCTGATACCGCGGTACATCACTTTTTTTTATCCCAAGATCCCACCCCTGAAATTCCAATTGGATCAATACTCGCATTACCCTTTGCCCATTACAATGACCAGTTTTACTCTATGATATGGTGGTGTATGAGCTTGAGAGGGGCAGGCCTTCCCCCAAGGTCCCACCCTCTCATTCTCCGGTAGGAACATTACTAATTGTATATATTATGTTATATTATATTAAATTAAATTATATCGTATATTATATTATATTATCTCATATATTATAGAGAGGAAAGAGGGCAATAATAGATTGTAGGATGTATAGATTAGGAGATAGGAAATGAAAATGAAAGTGATAGCGGGAGATGGAGAGATATCTCAGATAGGAAGCGAGATAGGAAGAGCAAGAAAGAGTATGTATAGGATATTCTAGCATAGCAGAAAGATATGGTATTTAATAGATTATAGCAGATGGAGATGAGTGAATTAATTATTATCGGATAGATATATATTATCTCATATATTAGAATATTATACATATATATCCTATATGTATTATATTATATTTATTATTATATTATATTTATTAGATGAGATTCGATTATATCCCCCCACAAGGGTCTCACCACTGATACGCCGGAGTCATTACTTCCATTTCCCATTGCCCATTACCCATTACTGGGGAACGGCAACATGGCATCATATGATGCCATATGATATATATATATATGATGCCGGCAGTCTGACTAGGCCAAAGTCACCATTTATATACAATATCATATGATGCAATTTGTATGATATCATATGATATCATACTCGTCTTTGGTCGATATCATATGATATGCCGATCCCTACCCATTACCAGTTCCACTATATAATATATTACTAGAAAGGGGAAATAAATAGGGGGATGAATTCACCCATGGTCCCCCCACCCACCCACACCACCCCACACCACCACCACCACCACCACCACCACCACCAGCCCATACCCACTCACCTCAATTTACCCACACACCTGAATTCATCGACAATCAACTGCCCCTGATAGTCTGGTAGGAACATTACTCTGATTACCCATTATTTATACCGGTACCAGTTCCACTGTTGTATATATTACTAAATTCATTATATTACTAAATTCATTATATATTACTAAATTCACCCATGGTCCCACCCTCTGATACTCTGGTAAGAACAGTACTTTAATTCTTCAACTCATTCTAATGTTTCTTGTTCACCATAATTGAAGACAAACCATAATACCTTTTTTTTAACGGCCTTTGTAAAACATTGGTTCCAAAAAAAATCATGATTTCCTGTAACGTTTTATTTAAATGTTACTTTCATTACCCTGCTGTGTTAGTTGCTAGTAGACTCCATACCTAGAGGTTATGATGACCAAGAGCTGAAGAAAATGGTCAGTGCCCCCCCCCCCCCCACACACACACACACACACACACACACACACACACCACACACACACACACACACACACACACACGACACACACGCACGACACACGACACACACACACACACACACACACACTCACCACCACCACCACCACCACCCCACACACACACACTTACCCCCCCACACACACACACACACACACACACACACACACACACTCACCCCCCCCCCCCCCCACACACACACACACACACACACACACACACACACACACACACACACTCCAAACAGACACACACACACGCACTTCCTGTCAAGTGCCAAAAGAGCTGCTGTGTCAGTTGCTGGTACACTCTATCCCCCGAGGTTGTGCTGACCAGGATTTCAGGAAACTGTTCAGTGCGCACACACACCACACACACCCACAGCCCGCCACCCCGCGCCCCCCACGCCCCCACCCCTCACACACACTTCCTGCCAGGTAGCAAAAGAGCTGCTGTGTAAGTTGCTGGTACACTCCATCCCCCAAGGTTGTTCTGACCAGGATTTGAGGAAACTGTTATGTGCACACACACACCACACACACCCACAGCCCGCCACCCCGCGCCCCCCACGCCCCCACCCCTCACACACACTTCCTGCCAGGTAGCAAAAGAGCTGCTGTGTAAGTTGCTGGTACACTCCATCCCCCAAGGTTGGACTGAGGAGGATGTGAGGAAACTGTTCAGTGCAGCACCGGGGAGCTCGGAGTCATGGCCTGAGCTCGTTTGCATTGAAGGGGATGTTTCAGCGAAGAAGGTCTTCCTCGTGTTCAAGTGAGTTTGGCTCAATAGTTGGGTGTGGGGGTGTGTGTGTGTGGGGGGGGGGGGGGTCCTGTATTCATTTCATTCGTTCGTGTATGGAATGAGGTGGGCTTGTTTGCATTCATGGTGTTGTTTCATCAAAGAAGATCTTCCTCGTGTTCGAGTGAGTTTGGCTCAATAGTTTGGGGGGGGGAAGGGGGGGGGGGGGGGGACTCAATAGGCGTGCATATCCTGTATTCATTTCATTCATTCGAGTATGGGGTGAGGTGGGCTTGTTTGCATTGAAGGTGGTGTTTCATCAAATAAGGTCTTCATCGTGTTCAAGTGAGTTTGGCTCAATAGTTGGGTGTGTGTGTGGGGGGGGGGGGGGGGGGGGGGGGGGGGGCTCAATAGGCCTGCATATCCTGTAATCATTTCATTCATGTACGGGGTGGGGTGGGGTGGCATGAGCTTGTTTGCATTGAAGGTGCACCATTAATATGATCACACCTAGTTAATAATATGTGCGGTTATTAATGATTTGTGCGATGTTTGTGGAGAGGGTGACCTGGACAGCCTTGAACTTGGACTTGAACTTAGTTACCTAGCTTCAGTCAGCAATTTGGCTGCTCACCGTCTTCGGCAGTATAAAAACAAATACCAGGAAAACATGTAAACACATTTTTGGCGGAGTCCCCCCTTCTGGGGGGCGGGACCCCCCAGTGTTACCCATTTGTCCCTCCGACCATCCAACCATCCATCCATCCATCCATCTGACCGTGATGAAGCCCAACACGTCAGCCAACGGCCTCGTAACTAACTGGCCTTCCGTTGCCACCTGTTGCTCCCTCGCGATCACTCTCCGCCAATTTTTAGCGTCGCAGGCGACGCTGCATCGAACTTGTCATGTTTGTAATAACATTTTAATCATGATCATGAATGGTATGTATGATCATCCATGTTTCGCAGGGATGAGCCACCTACCTACCCAACCTACCTACCTACCCTACCCTACCCCACCTACCTACTCCACCTATTCATAATGTATGATTATTGATGTTTCGTACCGATGCAGCCAACACGGCATTCAAGCTCTTTACACCACACACCCCCACCACCACACTCACTCCACACACAATCATCACCCCCCACCACCATCACACTCACACACATCACCCCCCACCATTGTTTTGCAGGGATGCAGAAGGAGCCAACACGGAGTTCAAGCCCTTCGGTGGAGAGGGTGGCCTAGACCCACCCCCTACCACCACACACAATCATCATCCCCACCACCACACACATCACCCCCCACCATTGTTTCGCAAGGATGCAGAAGGAGCCAACACGGAGTTCAAGCTCGTCGGTGGAGAGGGTGTCCTGGACCCACCCTACCACCACACGCAATCATCACCCCCACCACCACACACACATCACCCCCCACCATTGTTTCGCAGGGATGCAGCAGGAGCCAACACGGAGTGCAAGCTCTTCGGTGGAGAGGGTGGCCTAGACCCACCCCCTACCACCACACACAATCATCACCCCACCACCACACACAATCATCATCCCCACCACCACACACACATCACCCCCCACCATTGCTTCGCAGGGATGCAGCAGGAGCCAACACGGAGTGCAAGCCCTTCGGTGGAGAGAGTAGCCTAGACCCACCCCCTACCACCACACACAATCATCACCCACCACCACACCACAATCAATCATCCCCACCACACACACCACATCACCCCCCCACCATTGTTTCGCAGGGATGCAGCAGGAGCCAACACGGAGTGCAAGCTCTTCGGTGGAGAGGGTGGCCTAGACCCACCCCCTACCACCACACACAATCATCACCCCACCACCACGCACAATCATCATCCCCACCACCACACACACATCACCCCCCACCATTGTTTCGCAGGGATGCAGCAGGAGCCAACACGGAGTGCAAGCCCTTCGGTGGAGAGAGTAGCCTAGACCCACCCCCTACCACCACACACAATCATCACCCCACCACCACACACAATCATCACCCCACCACCACACACAATCATCACCCCACCACCACACACAATCATCACCCCACCACCACACACAATCATCACCCCACCACCACATACAATCATCATCCCCACCACCACACACATCACCCCCCACCACTGTTTTGAAGGGATGCAGAAGGAGCCAACACAAAGTTCAAGCTCTTCGGTGGAGAGGGTGGCCTAGACCCCACCCCCTTACCCCAAAAAATCACATCCCCACAACCACACCAATCGTTCACCCCCAACAACCCACACAATCGTCACCCCCCACAAAACACACGCAAAGTCACGCCAACAACCACACAACCATCACCCCACAACCACACCAACATACCCACCACCACACACACATCACCCCACCACCACACACACATCACCCCACCACCACACACACATCACCCCACCACCACACACACATCACCCCACCACCACACACACATCAACCCCACCACCACACCCACACATCACCCCCACCCCACACAACATCACCCCACAAACCAGCAATCATCACCCACCACCACACCACAACATCACCCCACCACCAGGCATCATCACCCCACACCACACACACATCAACCCCACCACCACGCAAGCCTCACCCCACCACCACACACACATCACCCCACCACCACGCAATCATCACCCCCACCACCACACACACATCACCCCACCACCACGCAATCATCACCCCCACCACCACACACACATCACCCCCACCACACCGACAATCATCCCCCCACCACACACACACACACCCACCACCCGCCAAACATAACCCCAACACCACACAACATCACCCCAACAACACGCACAATCATTCACCCCACCCACAAAACACACAATCAACCCACCCCACGCAAGCATCAACCCACCACCACACACAAATCAAACCACCACCACACACACATCCACCCACCACCAGGCACAATCACCCCCACCACCACACCAACTACCCACAACCACGCAATATCACCCACAACAACCAACACACTTTCACCCCCCAACCCACACACACATCACCCCACCACCACGCAAACCATTCACCCCCACCACCACACAACAACATCACCCCACTACACGGAAATCATCCCCCCCAACCACACACAAAATCACCCACCACCACACACAAATTCACCCCACCACCACGCATCATCACCCCCATCCACCACAAACACATCACCCCACCCACACACACAATCACCCACAACCAGCAACCATCACCCCTATCACACACACACATATCCCCCCCACCACCCACACACATCACCCCACCACCACACAATCCTCACCACCAACACACACACACATCACCCCACCACACCACACAATTCTCACCCCACAACCACACACATCACCCCACCACCCCACAATCATCACCCACACCACACACAAATCACCCCCACACACCACACACACATCACCCCACCACCAACACACACACATCACCCCACACCACGAAAGCATCACCCCACCACCACCAACACATCACCCCACACCACCAACTCATCACCCCACCACCACAAACATCACCCCATTACCACGCAATCTTCAACCCTACCAACACACACCATCACCCCACCACCACAACACATTCACCCCACACAATCCTTCACCCCCACCACCACCACACACACATCACCCCCCACCACTGTTTCTCAGGGATGCAGCAGGAGCTAACACTGCGTTCAAGCTCTTCCGTGGAGAGGGTGACCTGGACAGCCTCGGAAGGCAATGCAAGGAGGTAGGTAGTTCCGGGCTTTTGTTTTTGCTTACATGTTCTACGTTTTATACACTTTGGGAGGCAGTGCAAGGAGGTAGGTGGTTCCGGGCGTTAGTTTTTGTTAACATGTTCTACGTTTTCTACGTTTGTATACATTTTATACACCTTGGAAGGTCATGCAAGGAGGGAGGTAGTTATGGGCTTTAGTTTGTGTTTAAATGTTCTATGTTTCCTCTACATTGTACAGTTTGTAATACATTTTAATACACCTATGGAATTCATTCAGGAGGAGGTTAGTTATGGGGCCTTTAGTTTTTGTGTTTAAATGTTCTATGTTTCCTCTACATTTGTACGTTTGTGTACATTTTATACACCTTGGAAGGTCATGCAAGGAGGGAGGTAGTTCTGGACTTTAGGTGTTTGTTCACATGTTCTACGGTTTCTCTACATTTTGTACGTTTTCTACATTTTATACACTTTTGAAGGGCGTGCTAGGAGGTAGGCAGTCCTGAGCTTTAGTTGCTTGTTTACGTGGACTACATTCCTACGGTTCCTCTACATTGTTATTAGTTTGTGTTTAAAACGTTTCTTAACGTTCTTTCCCCTAAGCGTTTCACTCTAACATTGTTACGTTTGTGTTTAAACGTTTCTTACGTTCTTTCCTAAGTTTCCTCTACATTTTAGTTTGTGTTTAAACGTTTCTTACGTTCTTTCCTATGTTTCCCCTCTACATTTTAGTTTTGTGTTTAAACATTTCTTACGTTCTTCTGGGCCTACGTTTCCTCTACAACATTTTTTTTGTGTTTTAAACGTTTCCTTACCGGTTCTTTCTTATCTACGTGTTCCTCTACAGTTGTACGTGTTGTGTTTAAAAGTTTCTTACGTTCTTTCCTCTACTTTCCTCTCATTTTAGTTTGTGTTTTAAAAAAAAAAACGTTTCTTACTTTCTTTGTCCTACGTTTCCTCTACATTTTTAGTTTGTGTTTAAAAAACTTTCTTCGTAACGTTCTTTTCCTACTTTTCCTCTACATTTGTAACGTTTGTGTTTAAACGTCTTACGTTTCCGTTCCTACGTTTCCTCTACAATTTTAGTTTTGGTTAAACGTTAAACATTTTCTTACGTTCTTTCTTTTCCTACCGTAGCCTCCTCCTCATTTTAGTTTGTGTTTAAACGTTTCTTACGTTCTTTCCTACGTTTGCTCTACGTTTGTCGTTTGTGTTTAAAAAACGTTTTCTTACGTTCTTTTCTACGTTTTCCCTCGACATTTGTTTGTGTGTTTTTTAAAACGTTTCTTACGTCTTTCTACTTTTCCTCTACATTTTAGTTGTGTTTAAAAACGTTCTTACGTCTTTCCTACGTTTCAGCTCTAACATTTGTACGTTGTGTTTAAGAAAACGTTTCTTAGCGTTCTTTCCGACGTTCCGCTAAGCATTTTAAGTTGTGTGTTTAAACGTTTCGTTACCTTTCGTCTTTCCCTACGTTTCCTCTACAGTTAGTTTGTGTTTAAAACGTTTCTTACGTTCTTTCCTACGTTCCTCTACATTTTAGTATTGTGTTTAAACGTTTCTTACTTTCTTTCCGACGTTTCCTCTACTTTTGTAGCTTTGTGTTTAAAAACGTTCTTACGTTCTTTCTACGTTTCCTCTACATTGTTACGTTTGGTGTTAAACATTTCTTAACGTTCTTCCATACGTTTCCTCTACATTTTAGTTTGTGTTTAAACAGTTCTTACGTTCTTTCCTACGTTTCCTTCCTCTACATTTTAGTTTGTGTTTAAACGTTTCTTACGTTCTTTCCTACGTTTCCTCTACATGTGTACAGTTGTGTTTAAAACGTTTCTTACGTTCTTTCCTATGTTCCTACGTTCCTCTACATTTCAGGTTTGTTTAAACTTTCTTACGTTCTTTTCCTACGTTTCCTCTACAGTTTAGTTGTTTTGTAACGTTTCTTACGTTTCTTTCCTACTTTTCTCTACATTTTATTTGTGGTGACGTTTCTCTTACGTTCTTTTGTTCCTACGTTCCTCTCATTTTTAGTTGTGTGAAACGTTTCTTCTTACGTTCTTTCCTACGTTTCCTCTACATTTTAGTTTGTGTTTAAACGTTTCTTACGTTCTTTCCTACGTTTCCTCTACATTTTAGTTTGTGTTTAAACGTTTCTTACGTTCTTTCCTACGTTTCCTCTACATTTTAGTTTGTGTTTAAACGTTTCTTACGTTCTTTCCTACGTTTCCCCTCCGCTACGTGAGTACGTTGTGGTTTAAACGTTTCGTTAACGTTCTTTCCCTAAGTGTCCTCTACCTTTATTTGTGTTTAAACGTTCGTACGTTCTTTCCTAGTTTCCCTTTCCTCTACATTTGAGTTTGTGTAAACGTTTCGTCTTCACGTTCTTTCCTACGTTCCTCTAATTTGAACGTTTGTTTTTAAACGTTTCTTATTCTGTCCTACGTTTGCCTCTACATTTTTAGTTTGGTGTTTAAACGTTTCTTACGTTCTTTCCTAACTTTTTCCTCTACATTTTATTTGTGTTTAAACAAAAACGTTTCTGTACATTTCTTTCCCTTTCCTCTACATTTTAGGTTGTGTTTAAACTTTTCTTTACGTTCTTTCCTACGTTTCCTACTGTTCCTCTTCATTTAGTTGTGTTTAAACGTTTCGTACGTTCTTTCCTAACGTTTCCTCTACATTTGTACGTTGGTTTTTACACAGTTTCTGTACTGCTTTCCGACGTTTCCTCTTAAATTTTAGTTTGTGTTTAAACTTTTCTTACGTTCGTTCCTACGTTTTCCCCTCTACAATTTAGTTTGTGTTAACGTTTCTTACGTTCTTCCTACTTTCCTCTGACCATTTGAACGTTTGTGTTTAAAACGTTTTCTTCTTCTTACGTTCTTTCCTACGTTTCCCTCTACATTTAGTTTTTTTTAAAAACGTTTCTTTCTTTACGTTCTTTTCTCTACTTTCCTCACATTTTAGTTTGTTTTAAACTTTCTTACGTTCTTTTTCCTACGTTTCCGTTTCCTCTACATTTTAGTTTGTGTTTAAACGTTTCTTACGTTCTTTCCTACGTTTCCTCTACATTTTAGTTGTGTATACATTTTATGCAAGGAGGAAGGTAGTTCTGGACTCTAGGTGTCTGTTCACATGTTCTACGTCTTCTCTACATTTTCTACGTTTTTCTACTTTTTGTACATATTGGAAGGTCCTGCAAGAAGGTAGAATCATCCTGCACTGTTTTTCCCGCTTGCGTAGATGACATTGCCAGCAAGCGCTTGCCCAGGAGAACCGGAAACCAGAAACCGCAAGATCAGGATTCGCAAGATGGCTTGCAAAAACTAGTAATCATAATCCTACTAATTCTGCACTTTTCTTCCTGCTTGCGTAGATGACATTGCCAGCAAGCGCTTGCTCAACAGAAATGGAACCCAGATTCTACAAGATCAGGATTCGCAAGATGGATTCCCACAAATACTAATCCTTAACCTACTAATCCGCACTGTCCTTCCCGCTTGCGTAGATGACATTGCCAGCAAGCGCTTGCCCAGGAGAACCGGAGACCAGAAACCACAAGATCAGGATTCCCAAGATAGATTCCCACAACTAGTAATCCTAATCCTCCTAGTCCTACTAATCCTGCACTGTTCTTCCCACTTGCGTAGATGGCATTGCCAGCAAGCGCTTGCCCAACAGAACCGGAGACCAGAAACCACAGGATCAGGATCCGCAAGATGGCATGCCACAACGGCTTAGCTTTTGGAAAAGTGACACCACGGCAAGCTGAGTTGCAAAAGAAGAAGCACGAGCAGCGATTCGGGAAAAAGGTGCATGCGTCCAAGACCATAGGAAAGGGAAAAGGAGCACAGAGCAAGGGTGGCAAGGGCCAGAAGGGAGGGCCGAAGGTTGTGGCTGGTGGAGTGAAGAAGGTGAAGAAGGCGAAAAAGGCGGGAGATGGGAAAAAGCCCACACCTGCAAACAGTACCAAAGCAGATGGTGGTACAGCGCCTGCTGTCCTCAGCCCAATCCCCAAGACCCGTGCGCCTCTCTTTTCAGCGAAGGTGGGTGATAACTCGAAAGCCTTGAAGGGCAACCAGCCCGCCAGCGTCACCCCTGGCGCGCCTTCTCCTTCTCCCATGGGCCAAAATACAGGAGCTGTGAGCACGGACAACAAGCCAGCTATGGGTGAGACTACAGCCCCCACCACCACCAATGGGGCTGCTGCTGTCACTCCCAAGGCCAAGAAGAACAAGAACAAGAGGAAGAAGAAGCAAGCTCAGGGTGCCACAATATCTGTCGCAGCCACCAATGGGACTGGGAGTGGGACGCCCTCCATACCTCTACCTGCTACCACCCTCCCTCAGCAAGTACCCGCCCCAGCAACCAACACGCCCGCCAGCACTAAGGGTGGTGGCAAGCGCCAGAAGGCGGCCAACAAGGGCGTAGCTACTCCTCCAGTTGCCGCGGCACTACCCGCCTCCACCCTCCCCCAGCAAGTACCCGCCCCAGCAGCGAACACACCTGCCAGCACTGGGGGTGGTGGCAAGCGGCAGAAGGTGGCACCCATGGGCGTTGCTCCCACTCCGGTTGCCGCAGCACCTGGGGGTGGGCAGGCATCACCAGGAACGACAGGAGAGAAGAAGAAGAAGAAAAAGTATGTTGCTGGTCCCTGCAAGGAGGTGAAGAAGGAGCGTAGGAGGATGAAGCAGGCCATGAAGGCAGCGGGAAAGGTATAAGCTGCACCCAGGTTAAGTTGTTTGTAGGCAGGCATCACAAGGAATGACAGGGGAGGAGGAGAAGAAAGGAAAGCCCTATCGTGCTGGTCCATGCATGGAGATGGCGAAGGAGTATAGGAAGAAGAAGCAGGCGATGAAGGAAGCGGCCAAGGTATAAGCTGCACCCGGGTTGGGTTCTTCTTGAGCAGGCATCACAAGGAATGACAGGGGAGAAGGAGAAGAAACGAAAGTCTTATCGTGCTGGTCCATGCATGGAGATGGCGAAGGAGTGTAGGAGGAAGGGGCGGCGATGAAGGCAGCGGCCAAGGTATAAGCTGCACCCAGGTTAAGTTGTTCGTAGGCAGGCATCACAAGGAATGACAGGGAGGAAGAAGAAGAAGAAGAAGAAACGAAAGTCCTATCTTGCTGGTCCCTGCATGAAGATGGCGAAGGAACTTAGGAGGAAGGGGCAGCGATGAAGGCAGCGGCCAAGGTATAAGCTGCACCCAGGTTGGGTTGTACTTGGGGGCTCCAAAATCTGCATCATGAGGCACAACCTGTTTTATAATCTGTGTCTGATCCAGACTTAGCTGGTCAGCACTCACGTGATTAGGACGCAGCTGATCTGCACTTAGCCAGTCAGCTCTTGTGTGCAACGGACCCTCCAAAATCTGTGTCTGTGATGCAAGACGCAGCGCCTAGAACAGCCCCGCCCCCCAAACACGGGAGGGAGAAAAAGGAGGGGAAGAAACGGAAAAGCTTGAAGCTGAGCACTTACATATTAGTGAAACCGGAGTGAAAGATAAGTTTCTGAAAGAGTGGGATATGTGCAAAAGCTTTAAGCTGGGCACTTACATATTAGTGTAACATAAGTTTCTTAGACAATATATTTTGTCAGTTTATTGAAATTGACATTGAAATTGTTACATCCGTGTAGAACCGTTACTCACAGGACGTGAAGTTAAGGACACCATAGCGTATTGTCAGTTTATATGTTTATAGGGTGGGGTCAGGGTACTTCAGGAGGACCCCAAGCTCACGATTTCCACGCAACGGGCTTGTGAGAGGTCACGGGTTTGGACTCCCGCAACTCCCCTCATGGTCGACAGAGGAAGCAGAGCCCTGAACAACCCGGATGGGGGCAAAGCAGCCCTGCAAAAAAGGGCAGCTCGCCAATGCGTGTATGTTACAGTCCAGGGGTGGCCAAATAGGCCAAAGGGGCCTGCCCAACCTTGACTTGAACTTGGTTACTCCAGACAGCAATTTGGCCGCTCGCTGTCTTCGGCTGTAAAATTAATCACCAGGGAAAGTGTAATCGCATTCAAAATAATCAAACATAAATCAAAAATATAAGCATTATTATCAAAATATATTTGATTCAATCTCTTCATGCTTTCATGGATACACAGAGGTAGCTTCGCACGACTTTACACTTCTGGATTGCACACCAGATAATGTAGAGAAATCATTTTGCTCTCAGATTAGGAAATCGGGTTCTGGTACTTTCTTCTCGAATTCAGTCAGGCTTCGTCGGTGCATTCAAAAATCACATGATGTTCATCTTGAGCGGTTCCAGAATCAAACAGCGGACACTCCAAGGGACAATGGGTCGCTTCCATCTGTCAGTTTCCAACTTCAGGCAGTGGGAGGAAGTTTTTTGTTTTTTACTTTGACTTGGTTACATGGCTCCAGGCAGCAATTTGATTGCTCGCCGTCTTCGGCAGTAAAAATTGTAACCAAGAAAATGTAATATTGATCAAAAGAATCAAAATCTAAGCATTCATATCAAAATATAGCATATTATAAACCACCGTGTGAGGTAGGTCTACAATGAGATAAGAAAGCATCTCTGGTTTGCCACCCTCATCCTTTTTGGCGGAGCCCCCTCTTCAAGGGGGCGAGAGCCCCCATGTTTACCCATTTGTCCGTTTGACCGAAAAAGAAAAAAAACTTGAAGCCTGACACGTCATCCAACGGTCGCGTAATTAACTCGCTTCGGTCAGATCCATCGTTGCCACCTTTCGTTCTGTTGCCAACACACTCCGCCAATTTTCTGCGTCGCTTGCGACGCTGCATATGACTTGTTTTAGGTGTGAAAGGACTTTCACTCCAGGCCCTGAGGGGGTGGGTCTCCCGACACAAACCAGCGACCGAAGATTCAGTTCGAATGGCCATGATGAGGTCATCCAGGTGTGCACAGAATTCTTCTATCCTTGTGATCCAGAGCTTTTTATCTGTAGGGCGCGTATCAGATGACTGTCAGTAGAAGAGAACGAGAGACGAAGAGAAAGATTAATACGTCGGAACAGCTTACAAGAGGAGAAGGCAGCTAGAAGAGGCGCCGACTCTGAAAGATTATAGGGTACAGAATCTAGGTTACTGCAAGGTAACCTAGATTAACAGACTGAAGGGGACCCGGCTGTTAAATTGAAATTGAAATTGAAATTGAAATTGAAATTGAAATTGAAATTGAAATTGAAATTGAAATTGAAACCCGGCTGTTTTTGTATGAGTTTCATACCTTCTCTAGAGTGACTACAGAGGACGTAGGCCTTACTGCCTGACGTGTCTTCCGCTGTGCCGATGGCCTCAGCCACGCGCCAAGCCAGCAGTACCAAGTGCGGTACAGCCGATTCTCTTCTTCTACATGCTCCGTCGCCTGACTGAGCATCTCGCACCTTTAAGCTATTACATTCCTTCAGTCCATTCCCTGTGCCGTTTCAGTTATATCACTCCGGAAAGCTAAACTGGCCAAGAGGGACCCCGGACAGTAAAGGACAGAAATTGAGAGTACGGCAGTTATGCAGCCACGGTAATGCTGACAACGACTTCGTGTTGTAGTAAAATTACACTCCCGAAGGCCCTCCAGCCCATCAACCATTTTTCACAACGAAGGCTTGTTGCACCGACCATTCCCCCCCAATTGAAAAAAACAAAAACACCAACAACTTCTAATGAGGCCTTTAACTTTCCCACTATGAAGGATGGGGGCCCTGGCAACGAAACACACCATGGTAAAATAAAAGATAAGCCGCTAATACGTTAGGACCTTCTCCACTTTGTTCCAGTTATCCGGTTAAGGTTGAAGTTACTAAGGTCTCCCACTCTCCCACCTCCCATGTAAATTGTTGGCCAGAGGTGCATCCTCGGAATCTTCCATGGAGTACAACATCTCAAGGGCATCAGACACATCCTTGCCCCAACAGTATTTGGTTTCCATAGCCATAATGATATCAGCAAGGGCAACATCCTTCATCATTCCATGGTTACCATCACGGTACCGGTATTCCAAAATGGAGTTCCAGGATTTGATAATTGATTACAACTAGTAACCGTAAATTGTGAATTAACCTGTTTCTTTCAGAGCAATTTGGCAAAGGACTGGAACAATCAAAGCATGGCGTATGGCCTATCATTAACTGCGTACTCTTCACCCATATCTTTAATCCACTTGATCCCGGCAAAAAAGGTGACCGCATGACAGTGTGCCAGGATGACCGTCTGACCGAGACGAAGCCTGACACGTCACATAACGGTCTCGTAACTAACTCGCTTCCATTGCCACCTGTCGCTCCGTTGTGAACACTATCCGCCATTTTTTAGCGTCGCTTGCGACGCTGCATAGAACTTGTCCAGCCATCTCTGGGCTGCTCGCCGGTTTCCAATGCCAAGCCCCCCGTGCAATATAGCAACACTGTAACACACACCTGGTTATGGTATCAGGAACTCTACCGGTGATCCCTGTGTGATTGGTCGTGGGTCAGCACCTCCCGCCAACCAAAGGGCGCCTACTCTCTCGTTCCGAGTAGGAAAAGCTCCGCCACACCACATCTAATCCTTCCAATTTAGTGCTTGGGGGACCCACTCTTTGCGGCGAAAATCCTCATTCACAAAAAACAGGGAGCAAAGCAGGCGGTTTACACAGTTTCAAGACTTGTCCAGGTCGATGGTATTGAATTATTGCCAAAGCCTGGAGAGCCCAACAGGGTTGTCCAGGAGGACCCTCAGCTCTGCGTCCTGAGATGCAACCAATTATACAGCCTGCGTCTTGAGACGCAACGAATTTCATAGCCTGCGTCCTTTAACGCAACCGACCTGCAACCGACTCGCAACCGACCCATTGCCTGTGTCCTGCGACGCAACCAACCCACCGAAGCTGCGTCTGCGACGCTACGGGCCCTTAGGCGTTGTGTCTGCGACGGAGGACGCAGCGTCCTGAAATTGAAATTGAAATTGAAATTGTTACATCCGTGTAGAACCGTTACTCACAGGACGTGAAGTTAAGGACACCATAGCGTAAGCCGGAGCTAGCTGTAGTCACCGTAGGACCATCTCAGTAAAAAGAATTACCAACTACATCATACCAGTGCAGCTTAATACGGGGGTTTTTCACCCCGGTTGGGAAGCACCGGCACAATACAGCTGGTAAGACAAAACCTGAGAGGGGGGACGGTCTGTGTGCTAGTCCCCGGGTATCGACCCGGGGTGTGCTTCCATAAAGCGTCTGCACTGTAAAATACTCTGAAAGCTAGTAATGGTGTGAGAGTGGACTGTGTCTGCCAGTTTGAGGGCACAGGTTCTCTGGAGTCCAAGAGTGGTCATAGAAGTAAAAAAAGAGGTAGGAATAGTACCAGTTGTTCCAACGGTGATAACTTCATAATGAACAAGGTATCCAGCCGATCTGAGGCCATTTACTAATTCAACATGCTGGGCGTGTTTAGTGATAAACTTAGTAGCATGGTTGGTATCAGAGCAGTATCCAAGCTCAAGAACCCAGAGTTCTTTATCAGACATACAGGTAGGGGAGTCTATGTCAGGTAGGACGGCAAGATCAGGTCTCATTCTCTTCCAGTCCGCTACAGTAATAGTGGAGGGGCGTAACCAGTCAGGGAGACGTTTGCCCAGGACCCCCCTGGGGAGGTCCTCTTCCTTGCCAGCGTCCATGATCATTCTGCGGGATCCCAGGGCGCCGGTGCAAATGGCCTTGTGGATGAGTCGCACTGCGGCGTCATGTCTTTTGATATAGAGCCCCTTGAAAGTCCGGTGTGTGCAGCCCGCCAGGATGTGGCCCGCTCCGTCCTCACAGGTGTGGCAAATGGGGCATAGGGAGTTCGTGGGGGGGTGAGTGCTGGTAATATAAGGGAGTTTCCAGCGGAATGCAAGTTTACGGTTCCACAGTCTACCCCTGCGGGCTTTAAGGATGTGGAATTTGGTTTTCTGTTGGATAAGGGTTGAGGTCCAAAATTTGTTACTTGCTTGAGGAAGTTGGTGGGGAGTGTTATCAGCCCAGGTGGTTGCATAGATCCCTTTAAGAGGGTGTTGGCCAAGGTGGCAGCTAGTGGGCAGGTTAGAGGTGATACCTTGTGTAAGGTTCGGTGCTAAAATTCGTGGGGGAATATCTCCCATGGGTGTGCGAGGAGGTTGAACTGTGGGCCAGTAAACATTGTGGCGGGGGATTTCCCCAGTGGTGTCAGTAAAATTGGTTAAGGTGGGGTGCTCAGCTGCTTTGCGTGCCAGAGTGTCTGCTCTGTCATTTCCAAGGATACCTGTGTGGGAACGGACTTTACAAAGAGTGGTGTGTGAGCCATGCAGGATGCGTTGAATGAGGTGTTTTTGAATTGATTGCAGTAATTCAGTATGAATAGAACGGGTTGTAGTGGTAGGGTCGTGAATCATTTTTTTTATAAGTTTAAGAGAGCAGAGGCTGTCTGTATGGAGGGTAAGAGATTTGTCATAATCAATGTTGAGAAGGGCTTGGTGGATGGCTACCAGTTCTGCCCGGTTGTTAGTTTTGGTGGCCCCTATTCCCCCAGGGTTGATGGTGTAACTTTGCCCTGCAGCCGGGACATATACTGCAGCACCTATTTTGCTAGGATGCCCTGGTTTACCTTTAATTAGACTGCCATCTGTGTAGACCTGGAGGCCTGAGGAGGGGGTAGCTAGGTAAAGACAAGGGTGGGTATGGTAAGAGGGGAGGGAGGAGGGTGTTGGTGGAGAGGAGTTTACCAAGGATTTTTGGCAAGAGATTTAAGTTTCCGAGGGTAGGTGATGACAATGTCAGAGAAGGTAAGAGTGGGAGGTTCTAAGGAAGTACATAAGTAGTCACCAAGTCATAGAACGCGTGAGAGCACCGCAATTCATGCTGACACCCCCCCCTTGTGGAATATAATGTGTAACGTTGCGGAAAACGCATCAGTTGCAGACCACGTGCGTAGAACTGGTCTATAGAAGACCACAGACACAGTTAGCGAGTGACCAACAGACCAGGGTCACGCGACAATGAAACGCGGCGTGGAAACATGTAGGAAAACATATAACCTGCAACCAAACTTCCAGGCCCTGGACAAGTGCTCGGCTACGAGGATGAAGGACATCGGCTTTGAAGACATACAAGCTAATAGATAATTCGAGTCCTTCTAGACAGTAGATGATCTGAGATAATTAAGTAACGTTTCTCTACGTGACGTAGCTATGTGACTAGATGGTGACCCTGACCTAACAGGCCTGCCTATATTTCAATTGATAGATACTTATGTGAAAACCTCTTTGAGAAGTGACCCGAGATAGCATCAAGCCGAGCTGTGTAACACGTGTTGACTGTTACGCCCTTGTCCCCCCTCTCCACGTCTCTAACAAGGCAGTTAGTCTTGGGCTACGATTGTTAGGTTTGTAATTGAACAGTTTCCCCTGTCGAGATACACCCTGTCCGAACACTTGAGTATTTATCCGCCTAGCTGTCCTCTTAGCGAGCCAGGTGCTCAACCCAATAAACGCGTACTCCTCACGGTCGAGTTTCATGAGTTACACTTGGTTTCGGAGCTTGGCTGACCTTCTGTGTAATAGTTACATTTGGTTAGTGAGTCCGGTCCGATCCCACGCTTCATGTCCAGAGCTGCTAATTTTCGACAACTTGCCTAGGGTTTTACTACTCCCTTGACGCCTCATGTCGAAGTCTGTTTCATTTGCGACTACCCTAGTCGTTTCTCAGCAAGCAACTCCACCACCAATCTGCCAACTTTGCGAATTGCCAAGTCGCTTCACTGCCATTTGCCACACTGCCTATCTGCCTACACCAGTCACTCTCGATGGTTGCTCTGCCATGCCGTGCCCTGCCAACTGACCCCTGCCCTTGGACCCGTGACCCCGAGAAACCAGTACCCCAGACCCAAGGAACCCAGACCCAAGAAACACAGACCCCGGAGCTTGCAGCATACGAGGACCCAGGCAGCAGGCAGTGGCAGAGAGCAGGCAGTGGCAGAGAGCAGAGGCAGACAGCAGAGAGCACAGGCAGACAGGAGAGAGTAGGAGGCAGACAGCATAGAGAGGCAGCCGACCCAAGACCAAGACGTGTGCAAGTCCCCTGCAAATGAAGCCTAGCACTAGCACTTGTCATGAATCTTGTTTTATAGGCTAGGATAGGCTTCTATTTCCCCCCCATGCCACAGATGCCTAGCTAAATGATGAGGGCATCATTTGTTTGATTAGTGGGGTTGAGTGTAACGTTGCATCAAGAAAGACACTTTTACCCATGCCATCTTCAATGATGAGGGCAACATTCCTTTGAGTAGTGGGAGTGAGTGTAACATTGCGCGTCGCAATGTTGAACCTAAAGGCGAGCATAGTCGTTAGTTAGTTACTAACAGATGTGTCGTCCTGACCTTGACCTTCATGCATGCCCTAGTTGTGGTGATGAATAATATTTTCTCTTGTCCTTTCTGCCCTTTTTAGACCTTCATCTTTATCTTGGCCTGAGAACCGAGCGTATTGGTCCCGTTCTAGAACTGCTGTTCTAGAGCGGTCTGTGATGTAACAAATGGCTTCCTCCTCCTCTTCTCCCCGTTTCCTTACCCAGCACAGGTCCTCGCCCCTTCCCCCGATGGCCTGATTCTCTCCCGAGCCTCATGCACTGTTAGATGGTTTCGCGAGTCCAGGTTTCCCCTGACGCGTACTCACCACGTTCCATTCACAATAGTTACATAATGTCTAATGCCTTAAGCCATTGATAGTTGGACACTCTTAACCTGTCTACAATATATTTTTATTTCGTTTTTTGCTCCTAGCTTGATCTCCATGCATTTTTTGTGGCTCACTCCTTTTTACGCTATACCCTTTTGTGTGCTTCTTCTTTGCTATTTGGAACTTATTACCTCCTGGACCAGGTTCTGAGGTGTTTGTTGCCTAATCCCTCAATGTTATAAACTGTCAGGCTGCTCCGGAGCTATACAGTCTCATTGTTACGCCAGCTCGCTTACTAAGGAAAGCATAATGCTTACGTTACCACCCCCCCCCCCCCCCCCCCTATCAGCATCAATCGCGGTTCACTCAATCGTTTTATGACTTAGTGACTACTTATGTACTTCCTTAGAACTATCGGTACAGACAGTACTGTGTCAGCTTCCCGTAGACTGTGTAATTCTTCATGACACGGTGACAGCTTCCTGTTGGCTGCGTCACCGGTTCTACTGACACGCGCTGTCTAGCCTGTACCCTGATTAGGTTCCAGGCTACCGCCCCTTTCCTCCGCTGGTGACCCTTTGGGTTCCCCAGTCATTGTAAAGTTATTCTCATCTCCGTTACATCTCCATGTATAGATTGGCGCGTCTGACCGCTGCAAGCATCTCTGTCCACTCTCTGAAGTGTATTAAGCTGATACCCCCCCCCCCCCCCCCCCCCCCCCCCCCCCCCCCCCCCCCCCCCCCCCCACCCCACCCCACCCCACCCCCCACCCTCACACACACACTCGACTTGCATAGGGTATTGATTCTCAGACACCCTACTTTTTATTTTTTAACGGCTGGGAAGCGAGCCTTCACGTGAGACGCAAAATGCAAAATGTTCTTTTCTGCCTGTGCCTGCTGTTGATTTTGCCCTCCCCGAACGATATTCCCCCGTGAGAGACCAACGTTGCTACGGGCTCACGGCTCCGCACCGCACGTGCCTGCGAGATCTTACGTAACGTTCAAAATTTTGAATTCATGCTACACGCTTCTGCGGTCCACAATTCTCGCTAGGTTGTAGGGCAAATCGGGGCAAGCAGCGCGCAGTGGGAACGTTTGAAGATCCATCCCGTGGAAGATATGATGAAAACCCGCCCCGTGAAATTTGCAGCTATGGGATGTGGGGTAAGGAACTGGGCAAATCTGCGACAGAAAGGTATCGCGTGTGATGGTCCCCCCAGGAGTCCCCCCCCGGGTCCCCCCCAGCCCTCCATAACCGTGTCGACCGAAGCCCCCCAGAAAACCCAAACCCGAAATTCAAGTATTCGTATTAATGCAGACTGCAGCTGTTGGGGCAAGCATCCCGATAAGTGCTAGCGTCCTGTTTCGACAGGTTCCAGAGCCGAGGATTCAGTCTTGCTGCTTCTGCTTTCCGTTCCAGCCCCGCTCATCGACCCTCAAGTGAGTTCCTAGCGTATCGGTATCATGAATTAGATATCCTGTCTTTGTGCGACTGCCACTGTGACCGTGGCTACGACTGCGAAGCCGCATACTAAAGACGAACGGCCTGGATGGATGCTGAGAGGGGTTGCATGAGGCAATAGCACGACTGCCCACTGCCATTAAATGTAACTCCGGGTTGTTCTCGAACAGACGGCCTAAGGAGTAACCCTGCGATAGATCGATGGGCAGTGTTCAAGAACTAGATCTCGTCTTCTCAGTTTGAAAATCAGTATTCTGCTGCGTATCATGCCTTCGGTTGCGCAGAGCCACAGTGTCCCACGCTGCTTCCTCTCAAATGCTTTTGTCGTGGATAGAGTCCGCCCCATGATTGATTCTTCGCCAGGGCATCCTTACCCAGTCTGCGACCCGCACTTCGTCAATAACCCCTGTCCACTGCACTGCGAATTGGGGGCATCTATCCTTGCCGTGACTCTAGTCAATCACTGGTGAGCAATGAATGAACCAATGCTAAGCAAATACCCCCTTCCATCCTCCTTTGCAGGCACGATGTCTGTTACTCTCCTCATCGTCCTGGCACTGGCCATGATCATGCTGCCAGGGTGAGCCTGTTTTGTCTAGCTCGCGTTTCCGGGGCGTGTGCTTGTCTGGGACGCGCTTGCGTCGCAGATCCTTAATCCAGCGTCTGTTCAACTGCTCTTCAGTCCGAACCAGCCACCTGTCTGTCAGCCTAACCTATTCAACTTAACCCAGCGCCACTGTTTCTCGTTTGGGCTACGCGTAGCAGCTTCTAGACAGCCCTTTTCCACGTCCTTGGGCCAAACCTGGAACTACCAGCGCGTTTGAAAGCCGACATGACAAGCATTGCAATGCAGCTGCAAGCTTTGGGCTTGACCCAGCGACTGGTTAATGTGGCTGGCTGTAAGCTTCCATGCGTAAGCCCACCCTACCCCCACCCCCACCCCAAAACAGTATCCAGTTCTCCTGTGCGGTTACGACCATCGCCCTCTTACACTCTATCGCTCTCACGTATCGCTGTCACCACCATCTCCGCGACACCCATCTAAACTCCGTTTTACCCTGTTTTACGAAGTTGTCGAACGCCAGCCTTATTTGTACTGGCATAAGTGTCTGGAGTAAAGTTCCCCGCAAGTAGATGGAAACACCCTTAACACTAAATCGGAATGCTAACCAAGGCTCTGTTGGATTGCTGTGTCTGATCAATCCAACTCCTGATCCCCTCCGCAGCACCAGCTTGGCAAGTGGCAGCAGCATGACTGACAGCATCAGGTCGCTCAAGCGCCATATGCTCATGAGTGAGAAGCAGCACCGATACAACAGCGTAGTTGAGAAGACCATCAGCAACCTCGTTGTTGAGCACGAGGACGATATTCCCCACCATATGATTGAGCGAATTCTGGCACAAGCTGCGGACCTGGAAACCATGATTGCCCCTGGTCCCTATGGTGGATATGGCATGTACCCGCCTATGTATGGCATGTACCCTCCTATGTACGGCATGTACCCTCCTATGTATGGTATGTACCCCCCCGCCTCAGTAAGAGGCAGCACCTATTCAGGCATTCGCCACAAGCTGTTGAGTGAGCAGCAGCACCGCTCCACGGGCGTTGTTGAGAAGGCCATCAGTGATATTAATGAGCATGAGGACCATAGTGCCCATGACATCATTGAGCGTATCCTGTTGCAGGCTGCAGAGATGGAGACCATGTTTTCCATGACCGCCCCTAGTCCCTATGGCGGCTACGGTGGATATGGCATGTACCCCCCTCCTATGTACGGCATGTACCCTCCTATCTATGGCATGTACCCCCCTGTCTACGGGTCCTACCCGGCACCCAGTATTTGGTGAACGCCGATGTCACCCAAGGAGGCAGACAATAATACGGCATGGAAGTCCAAGAAGGTTAAGAAGCGAGTCTCTATACCCCTGGTAAACCTTAGATCACTGTTTCTTTTGTGGGCTACGCGTAGCAGCTTCTATGCATCTCCTTTCCCCTGCCCCTGGGTCAAACCTGAAGCTAGCTAGCGTGTTTGAAAGCCGGCATGAAGCATTGCAATCCAGCTGAAAGCTTTGGGCTTGACCCAGCGAATGGTTTATGGGGCTGGCTGGGAGCTGCCGTGCTCAGCCAAAAAAATAAACGTTGCCTTCTATTCCAATGCCTTGGCTACTGAAGTGTACCAACATGAAGATTGCAGCAAGTGCTGTGTGCAGAATAGCAGACATACACTAGGTAGATCTTATGTCTTTTGCAGGATGTACATGCTTCATGTTGGTTAACCCTCAAGTTGCCCCCATCCACGTGATTCACATCCACATGATTTGAATCAAACCGCTTGCGAGAAAAATTTATATATTGCTTCTAGGACAGCAAGATATTGCCATGTGTCCCTCGGGCTTTGATTTATTTGTATTGCAGAGCGTGTACCCTAACCTGCACACCAGGCAGGTGAAACCAGTACCTGTAGTTGAATTTTTGTAGTTGAACCTGTTTATATATGTTGAGGCAGGCCCACTTGGCATCCGGCTTGCCCTCAACTTGGACACTACAAGATGCTATCCCTGCTACTGGTGGTGCAGCCCCTTCAATGGGCAACCTCAGAGCCATAGCTTTCTTTCAGCCAATGCAGGTAGCTCCCCTGACTGGCTATTGAGTCTAGCCCGATGCAACCTAGCGCACCTCAGCTGGCACAACCAGTTTTCCTGTTGTGCTGACATCTTGGGGCTTAGACCATGGAGCTGCCTAGAAACTTCTGCCGGTACCTGAAAAGAATAGCTATGCTCAGACCCCCCCCCCCCCCCCCCCCCCCCCCCCCCCCCCTCTTGTGCTTGTGATTGAGTAACTGAGTAACCCTTGAAAGCTAAGGCTCGGGGATCATCGATATTGCGAAGAATATTTACCGTATTTCGTTGTTTGGATGTTATCTTTGTTTGTTGTTAAATTTGGAAGTTGACCATTTGTAGTTGTAATGTAATCAATCGTTGTCTTACCCTTGCTTCGCACCTCCGGCTTCCGTCTCCTTGTCCAATCTCTTCATAACAGTTCACATTCAAATGAACACATCGTGTTTTAATAGCGTTTTTCTTTGTGTATATTTTTATAAGTTTCTCCAGTTTCTCTCTCTCATCAAGATCAGGTCAGTACGAAGCCAACATGGTGTGCATCTTGAGCGGTTCCAGAATCACGTAGATGACACTCTGTCAATGAAACCAAAGCATAGTGTTGTTACATTGGTCAGATGGCTTTGTGTTACAACCACAGCTCAACAACGCAATCAGAGCGTCTAAGGGTTGTATGCCACAGCAAACAAATCTAAGATGGAAGTGTTCAATAGGGGGGATCTCAGGTCCATTGAAGCTGCTGTAAGACAGAGGAATCATAGGAACACAAGCATATTGTGCTAAGCGACAGTATGCATCAATGGTTGTTCGTGACGCTGCGTCCTCCATCGCAGATGAAACGTCGAAGGGTCCGTTGCATCACAGGACGCAACGTGGGGAGAGTCCGTTGACCAGAAGGACGCAGGCTATACAATTGGTTGCGTCTGAAGCAGCAGAGCTGGGGGTTCTCCTGATGTAACCTGTATATATCCCCAAGAATACAAATCTCAGTGCCCTGGCGCAGGCTGTCTCTACCCCCAGACCGGCAGACCCTCTTCCCCCCCCCCACCCCAGCCAAGCTGCTTCACCTCCTGTATGGCAACCAATGAACCAACATAGCCCGAACCACCTCCTTGGCTTCAGAGCCCAAAAGAGGAAGGAAACCCCCCATCACAGATACTAGAGGGTCCAGAAAGCCCCATGCACCATCTCTGCCACCATCTTCCTTGCTACATATCTGCTGGCCAACTCGTGCACTCCCTCACCTACTCCCACTCCCACACTCCCACACACACCAGACAAAATCTCCACCTCACTAACCTCCAATAACAAGGACAGTGGGCTGAGGGAGGAGAGTTCGATGCCAAATGGTATAACCAACTTAGGCAACACCTTACCATTAACACCGCAGACCACCACTCACCTACATGACAGTATGTCGGTCATATATACCTCCGCCTCCAACACGAATACCATACCACCAGGGCACACTCTCCCCACCTCTGTACCCTCCACAGCATAGGAACCTTTGCAGGAGACGTAGCCGCTCTCTTATTACAGCACAAAGACTCCACCATCTCCAATATCTCCCCTGTCAGACATCAAGCTATGTCCACCCTGGGGATGACAACTGCCCGTGACACATCCCCCCCCCCCCCCCCCCCCCCCCCCCCCCCCCCCCCTAATGAGTACCCACCTCCCCTTGGGAAACACCCTTACCCCCTTGGCCAGCTGTTTGGCCTAGGACCCCACAGCTACACCCAACCTTGGTATGGGGGAAACACACACCTCACCAGCCAGAAACCTCAAGAGCCCCACAAGGCTGTTAGATGGGCACTAGGCAGTGTCATACATGCTAACACCCTTGATATCCCCACGTGCACCATCCTCTTGGTCCCACACAAACCCACCTATGCCCATAACACCCACCTAAATCACCCATGGGTTATGGAACTAGCCACTCTGACCCCCAAGGCCAAACCCTTCACCCCCTCCCTAATCTGGCAAACTCACCCTGTCAAGAGAAACAGGGGAACCTACAAACTCATTGCCATCTCAAATCCAGCTGGCCATGCCAAGTACCTCCACAACCCACCCACCACCTGGTCCCCAACCATGAGGGACATGGGGGCCACTTCCACCCCCCGACCAGGTCCCCCCGGGGTCCCCCACCCACCCACCCCCTACAATTTTGAAGCCAAGCCAAAGAAACACCCCACTAATATGACTGTTGCTGCTCCGTAATTTAAGCAACCTGGGCAAAGCTTCTTCGTAACTTTCTCCACCCAGTTATTATCATAGATCCCATTCAAGCTTTCAACGTCTCAGTCATCGTTTCGGAGTCCTGCGCCTGCTCGTCATTCTTACGTTGAACGCGCACGGAAGCGTCGGGGAGCTCTTGTCGAGGTGATTCGATGCTTTAAAGGCTAGCAACGAGGGATTGTATGCTGGGAACGTGCTCATATGTGCTATTTTTCAGGTGCCACCAGTGATTTAGATTCCACTTGGACTGACCTGGAGTGGGGTTTCATGCTATTTTGTGCTACAAATACTGGGGAAGTCAGCATGGTAACTATTGCACGAATTAATAGTCGGAGGGTCTCAAGATCATGCATTTCCCCCTTTCCAAGACATTGAACTCCTGGGTTTGATATTATAACCTAGGAGCCAGGCTGCAGGTCGAATAAGACCTTGCACCAAAGCAACCCCACTCCAGCCAAAGCTGTGTCTCACAAAAAACACAAAGCGATCTCCCGCCCTGTCTTGCCTGAGTTGACCCACACCCACTCGCACCCATACTAGGCTTGTTCAAAAGTATTAGTCATCTTCTAAAAAATGCCGCATGTCAACAACCATCTTAAACTACTTAGGTGATATTTAGGAATATAACACAAATGATGGCTCATATTATGCATGGGTCATCATGTGTTATGATTTATGAAGCAATGACTAGGCAGCTGTAAACTAGTTCCTCCATTTCCCCCTTTGGATTCTCAAAGTAACAGAGGTGTTGGGGCATGCCACAAGTACCCTATATTACACAAGGCACACCAGCCCCAAATGTATTGTTGCCTCCATAGGTGTATTTGGGGGGTCAGACGAGTAAGCATGTTATGCTACTCTGATGCTAGTTTGTGTGTCGTGGGCACACACATTGACCTAAACGTGTAGGATGGGGGGAAGCTACCCTCCAGTGAGCTAGCATCCACAAGCCAGATCCTCCTCGGGTTTAAGGTTTAGGGGTTTAGGATATAGGGTTTAGGATTTAGGTTTTAGGGTATAGGAGATCTGGCTTGTGGATGCTAGCTCACTGGAAGGTAGCTTCCCCCCTCCAGCATGTAGCCCCCTAGATGAGCTCTTGACCCATTGCATGGAGCCCCTCAATATGCAGTTCAAATTTGAATGGTTGCCTCTTGTGCGTGCAAGCAGGGATTTTTATTTCCGCTATATATAGCGATCGCTAGTTTTGACCCCGTTTTATCGGAAATATCGCTATAAAAAAAGAAGAAAAGAAAAAGTTTTCTTTTTTGCCCTCAATGGCCCTAAAAAGCTACAAAAAGCCACAGAAAGCACTAAAACGCTGTCCCTGGAGGATGCCTAAAACCATGAAGCTACAAGAAACCCACTTTCGGTTTTGAAAAAATAAACTGCGTGCAAGATGAGTCTAGTATACCGCAGTAAGTTTGGACCACAGAAGGGCGCATTGTGGGAGACGAAATATGCAGTAAGGCTTCATAGGTAACTTTATTTCGGAAGCAACTGATACTACTGAACACACTCACACCCACACAGGTTGCTGAAGTCCCACCCAGATAGGCGTGCCTGCCGAGCACCACACCTGCACACCCAAACCCACAATCACACCTACACACCTAAACCCACACCTACACACCCAAACCCACACTCACACCTACACACCTAAACCTACACCTACACACCCAAACCCACACCCACATCTACACACCCAAACCCACATCAACACTCACCCATGCACCCACCCTATGGCTAGCCCACCTAACGGGGTCCATCCACTAACCCAGCAAGCGGTGTCTTCATAACTAAAAAAAAGAGATGAGAACGCCTGGTGGGGCGTGGTATTAAGGGAGCCCTGTCTTACGGCGGTAGGGAACGGGCTGCTACTTTACTTGGACAAAGCTACCATGGTGGTTGACAGCGACCGCGAACACTAAGGCGCACCAGTGGGGATTCGAACCGGGCACCTGAAAAGTACAGCACGCTTCCCGGCACTTAACTTCCTCTGTTTTCATTCAAGCTTTGATTTAGATAGCGCATTGGAAAGCTATGGACCTCCTCTATCACAATTTGCAATACAATTAACCTTTCAATTGTACCATTTTGTTTAAATTTGATCCAAAGTTTGATTTAGATAGCCGCATATCAGGCACAGATATCAGAGTGTCACCTAGCCTTCCATTCCATTGTGCTCCCATGTGGGCTTGGTGGATTGATAATGCAAGCCTAGTGCAATGTGAACATAAAAGATGTTGCAATATAGTTATAACTTATATGCTTATATTATTATACACGTATACAGTTATATACTATACCAACTGGTGTTGAATGGCTCCCTTAGATTGGCACCGCGCTTCTCGGTCGGCGCGCTTTCTGGCAGTGATTTCTTTTTCTGAGAGTTTGACAACCTAAACTTGCCAGATTCTTTATTTGAGAGTTGATATGTGATGCCAATAAATTTAGCTACGTGGCAATACCTTAAAACCCATGTGAAAGTATTTTCTCCAGAAGTACATACAATTATCATACGTTTCCATACGTTTATATGCATACGTTTATACGGCATGTGCAAATCAAAATATATGTTTGCTTCCCTGCCCTTGCCATTTTGTTTTAGTGTAAATCTTTTTGAACCATTCCCTTCCACGAATATCATCACTCAGAAACTGTAACATGCAATCGTGAGAGGCAGCCACGAATTTAAAAGTCGTTTTTGAAAGAAATTCTAGTACACAAATAAATCTGGGTCCAAATTCCTAACGTTCATTCCAGAAAAATGTACACAAGTTGTATTTTTAGGGTTAGCCCGGGGGTTATAGTGGTTTCGTACTATTAGCGCTACTAGCGCTTACTAGCTCTAAAATAAATCCCTGAAATTTAGCGCTAGGTGAAGGTGAAGAGAAGAGAAATAGGACGTCGGTGTGGCTGGTCGGCGTGACTGGAAACGCAATGCGACAGTTACACAGAATGAGGGTACGAGCACCAGGTCCCCCAGGCTCAGCCAGGCTGGCAGGAACAGTGCGCTGACAGTGCGCGGACAGTGACACGTGGCAGTACAGGTGATCTCCTGTCCTCTGCGAGTGTCGTAGTATAAGCCCCTGAATTAACCGTTAAATAATTTTCGCATTGCGTCGCTCAGTAATTATCATTCGCGAACGGCAACCGCAACCGTTTACAGTCTGCCCAAGTCTTGGTTGGTTGAAAACGGCAAACAGACGTTCATGAGTGCGCAGCTGACGCCTACCCAGCTTTTTTCATGGCTGATAGGCGCGAAGGGAAAGTGGAAGAAGCTCTTACGACCTGAGATGCAAGGTTCTGAAGATGGGCTGGACGCGGATGGGGTCACGGGTCACAGAACAGTGTGTCGTGTGTCGTCTCTTGCATGAAGTAGGAATGGATTGTAGCTTCTAGACAGCTCCTTTCCCCCACCATTGGGCCAAACCTAAAGCCAGCTAGCGTAGTAGTGTGTCTTAAGGCTGGCATGAGTACATGAATACATGATGGAGCTGGTAGGAAGCTACCCTAAGTAGCAATGGAGCTGGTAGGAAGCTACCCTAAGTAGCAAACAAATAAACAATGGTCTAGAGTTTGGACAGAGCCATCCAGGATTTTGACATATTCTGTTATGTTATTATGTACTTGTATAATTATTTTCCTCCAATGTAAAGCTTTGATATGATAAGACAGCTGTCTCCGTTTTCTTCCGCAGTAATGAGGTACTTCATCATGAATCATGATGGGCAGATCATACACAATCGCCAAAAAAGGTTAGCATGATGCATGGCAACACCCTCCTTGACACATGGCACTTTTTCTGGGTTCTTTTGGCTAGGTTTGGCTAAATTAGTTGTGCTCTATTAGGGATAACTTAGCTAATAGCCCTACTAGGGCTAATTTTGTCCACTGGTAGCCCTACAGGCCGAAGCCTATGTATTTTGCTCTAACCTTCAAATCATTTGGGTCCAATTGGACATGGTCGATTTTGTACACTAACCACACTACAGTGGTTGACGGAGCTGCCTAGAAGCTGACATGAAAAACCTTGAAATGCCGAAAAATATCTTCTTCTACTACTCTGCTGTCCCTACAATCTTCTATTCATTGAATTTGAATCTGAATTTAAATTGTCACATGGTTCTTCAGCCAACTCCTCCTTTCTTCTTTTTATTGAATTTGAATTTGAATTGTCACATGGTTCTCCAGCCAACTCCCATATTATTTCATTGAGAAAGCCCTTGGTCTAACTTTACTTCTTGCCTGTCGCAGTTTGCTTCCAGGATAAGGTTAGGTAGATCTGCACCATGACAGCTTTTTCAGATCTTCCACCAGAGCTAGTGAAGGATATCCTTATGTGTATCCTTGCACAGGAGCGGCAATCCTCCATCAGGGACGTTGCACTTGTTTGTCCCGCCTGGCATTCTGTTGTTTTGGAGAACCTCGCCCAGATCTTGATCCACAAGTTCAATGGCAGTATGCTTGAGGCACTGTCACTTGCCCTTCGGCATGAGCAAGTTAGGGCATTCAATGTGGCCATTGAGCTAGTGTCGAGAAGCACGTCATTGGATGACTCTAACCGTGCCCTGTTGCTCGTGTCTCATCACAGGAGGCCAGATCTGGCTATGCTTCTGCTCACTGCTCCGCACCATGCAGCGCATGCAGACTGTGGAAATGGGCAGGCGCTAGTGTCTGCGGCATCATGTGGCCAACGTGAGGTAGTTCAGATGCTGCTGGAAGCACCACAGCATGCCGCACACGCTGACTGTCAAGATGGGCAGGCATTAGTGGAGGCAGCATCAAATGGCCACAGTGAGGTAGTTCAGATGCTGCTGGATGCACCACAGCATGCCGCACACGCTGACTGTCAAGATGGAGAGGTACTAGTGTATGCAGCATCACGTGGCCACATTGAGGTAGTTCAGATGCTGCTGAATGCTCGACAAAATGCTGCACACGCAGACTGTCAAGATGGAGAGGCGCTAGTGGATGCAGCATCACGTGGCCACAGTGAGGTGGTTAAGATGCTGCTGGATGCACCACAGCATGCTGCACATGCCGACTGTCAAGAAGGTCAGGCACTATATGAAGCAGTAGAGGGTGGCCACAGTGAGGTAGTTCAGATGCTGCTCACTGTCCCGCACCATGCTGCACGTGCAGACTGTCAAGATGGGCAGGCACTAGTGTATGCAGCATCATCTGGCCACCGTGAGGTAGTTCAGGTGCTGCTGGATGCACCACAGCATGCTGCACACGCAGACTGTCAAAATGGGATGGCACTAGCGTATGCCTCATTTCATGGCCACCATGAGATAATTCAGCTGCTGCTGGATGCACCAGAGCATGCCGCACACGCAGACCGTCTTTATAAGACGATGCTTATGAACGCAGCATCAAATGGCCACAGTGAGGTAGTTCAGATGCTGCTGGATGCACCACAGCATGCTGTACACGCAGACTGTCAAGATGGGCAGGCACTAGTGGTTGCAGCATCACGTGGCCACAGTAGGGTAGTTCAGATGCTGCTGGATGTACCACAGCATGCTGCACACGCTGACTGTCAAGATGGGCAGGCATTAGTGGAGGCAGCATCATGTGGCCACCCTGAGGTAGTTCGGATGCTGCTGAACGCACCACAGCATGCTGCACACGCAGACTGTCAAGATGGAGAGGCCTTCGTAGAGGCAGCATCACATGGCCACAGTGAGGTAGTTCAGATGCTGCTGAACGCACCACAGCATGCTGCACACGCAGACTGTCGAGATGGGCAGGCATTAGTGGAAGCTGCAGAGGGTGACCACAGTGAGGTAGTTCAGATGCTGCTGGATGCACCACAGCATGCTGCACACGCAGACTGTCGAGATGGGATGGCACTACTGAATGCAGCATCACGTGGCCACATTGAGGTAGTTCAGATGCTGCTGGATGCACCACAGCATGCTGCACACGCAGACTGCCAAGATGGGATGGCACTAGTGTATGCAGCATCATATGGCCACAGTGAGGTAGTTCAGATGCTGCTGGATGCACCACAGCATGCTGCACACGCAGACTGCCAAGATGGGATGGCACTAGTGTATGCAGCATCATATGGCCACAGTGAGGTAGTTCAGATGCTGCTGGATGCACCACAGCATGCTGCACACGCAGACTGCCAAGATGGGCAGGTACTAGTGTATGCCGCGGTAGCTGGCCACCGTGAGGCAGTTCAGATGCTGCTGGATGCACCACAGCATGCTGCACACGCAGACTGCCAAGATGGGCAGGCACTAGTTGAGGCAGCAGCGGGTGGCCGCAGTGAGGTAGTTCAGATGCTGCTGGATGCACCACAACGTGCTGCACACGCAGACTGCCAAGATGGGCAGGCACTAGTTGTGGCAGCAGCGGGTGGCCACAGTGAGGTAGTCCAGATGCTGCTTGATGCACCACAGCATGCTGCACAGGCAGACTGTCAAGATATGCTGGCAATAAGGAGCGCACATGCCCATGGCCACAGTGAGGTAGTTCGCATGTTGCTTGATGCACCACAGCATGCTGCACTCGCAGACCGTCAAGATGGCCTGGCACTCTTGGGTGCATCATCTGATGAAGTAGTTCGCTGATGGATGCACGAAATTGACTAAAGGAACTTTCTTTATGAGTACGTACAGAAGCTCCTAAATGCTTGGTCTTATCGGAAGAAAAAACACACACGTCCACTCGGCTATATTCTACCAATACATCAGTTTCCAGTAGCTACAATTTTCAATTTCAGCTCAAATATCAAAAGATGTAACACTTCATAATTCCTAAGAAAGGACTCAAATCGTGGAAACGAGGAAGAGAGCATCGCCCTATCTTACCAATATATAACCAAGGCTATAGCAGCTCTAGCGTCAGCCTAGGTAATGTAGCCATCATTGTACAAACGCCCTAGGAAACAATTGTTACGTTCAAAAGCTCGCCTACAGGCATATTAAACACACATAGATGGACAGGCACTAGTGTATGGAGCAGGCTGGGGCCACTGTAATTATTATGTTCCTCGATGCCCCACCATGTAATGGTGGTTGTGGTGGTGGTGATGTTTCTGGTGATGGATGTGTTTACAGTGGCATTGGCTGTGGCTGAGGCGGAGGCAACCCAGGAGATGTTAGCTTCATACATGAGGAGTTGACATAAAGTGATAGTGACAATGGGACGAAGAGGGGCAGGGGCACGGAGGAGGCTGCAAAAACGGTGCCCCCCTGTATTGCCACGACCTACAACCTTTCTCCCAGGCCTGCCTACCATCGCTTGGGATGTCATCAGCTCCTCACCGGGGGGCAGCGATACCGGGGGCGCAGCCAGGGTACTTCAAATTGCCAAATTGGCCAGCGCTTTAGAGCACTTGAAAACAAAAAAACTGCGCTTTGTAGTGCAAAAAGCGCAAAAATTGCTTACTGCGCCCACAGGGAGTTGCAAAAAACTGCGCTTAAAGCGCAGAGGGGGTCAAAAAGTCAGCGCTCAAAAGTGCAAAAGCGCGCGCTTTGAATTACCCTGGGCGCAGCCCCCAAACAGCAGCCTACTGTTGGGCCTGCTCCGTTGGTCATTGGCAGCCATCCTGGGGATGAGGAAAACGGTGCCCCCCTCGTTGCATCCCCACCTCTCCATGCTGCAATCTACCCTCATCCCCACCAACATCACCAGCTACACCACCAAGTGCGTTCTACCTGTCTTTTTGTGTCCCATTCAATCTACCCTCATCACCAGCAACACCACCAGGTGCATTCTATCTGTCCTTTTGTTTCCCTATTAATCTACCCTCATCACCACCAAGGCACCAACACCACCAGCAACGCCACCAAGTGCGTTCTACCTGTCCTTTTGTTTCCCTATCAATCTATCCTCATCACCAGCAACTCCACCAGCAACACCACCACGTGCGTTCTACCTGTCCTTTTGTTTCCCTATCAATCTATCCTCATCACCACCAACTCCACAAGCAACACCACCACGAGCGTTCTACCTGTCCTTTTGTTTCCCTATCAATCTATCCTCACCACCAACAACTCCACCAACACCACCACCACGTGCGTTCTACCTGTCCTTTTGTTTCCCTATCAATCTATCCTCATAACCACCACCATCACGGCAGTACGGCACCAGGGTAGTGCAGGACGCAGGGTCCTGCGTCGCAGGACGCAACATGGAAGGGTCCGTTGCGTCCCAGACGCAGGTTCAGGTTGTTGGTTGAGTCTCACCCAGCAGTTGATTGGCCCACCACCATCATCACGACACCAGCACCAAGGACGTTCTATGTGCTTTCCTAACTAGCGAATACCAGGCTTCATTACCTCCTAAACAGGCTTCCCTGCCACATGCCGCCCGGCCTCAAAGCAACAACAGCACGCACGCACTCACTTTCTCACTCACTCACTCACTCACTCACTCACTCAGATGAAACGGTTAACACTGTTTAACAGGAATCAAGCCGCAAAACATAGGCTCAGGCAATATAAAACATTCAATATGATTAAAATAGCTGTCCAAATGTTCGCAGTAAATAAGGCGCAAAACTATGCTCGGGTGTCTGGTCATAGGGCATCAGGACGCCTTGACCTGAGGCGCCGCCCCAGACCCGTTCTAGAGTTGAATCAATTCCAATGCCTAGGAACAAGTGTGCAAGGAAGATCAATCTATGTATAGGGTAATTTTCCCTAACGCACTCTACAACTAAGCCCACACCCTTAGGGTTGGCCAGGATGAAGAACAAGCCAAACAAGGCACTAATGGAACAGGCATGCAAAACAAGAAAACGAAATCTAACTCATCAAGTTTCTAAATACTCAGACCAGTATCGTCTGTTCAAATCTATCCTTTCAGCCATGTCCGTTGTAATTTAACACCTGGAAGCGTGGGATAGGGACCATTGGCCTAAGGGCAAGGGTGTCTAGCGGTCGCTCGAAAAACTAACTAAATGCTATGCAAAGGCCTTCATGCTCCTGCTGCTTAGCTCTCCTAGCACTCACAATGACCCGCACGGAGTCTGAGTCGCTCCAGCTCCACCTCTGTCCCGCTTCCTTGACTGCATTGATAAGGGACCCTTGGGCAGACCTTTGCTGCAGCTGCTCTAATGTGAGAGCATGATCAATGCTGATGCTGCTGCCTTCCAGCTTCCAGCTCACTCACTTTCACACTCACCCACACCCTGATTGACCATTCAATGACTGCCTCCCTCCCTTATTAACTACACAGGCTCTCCTGCCACATGGCGCCCGGCCTCAAAGCAAGCAACAACAACAACAACAACAACAACAACAACAATACTCAATCACTCACTCATTCACTCGCTAACCCACATGGCGCCCCGCCTCAGCCAACGACAACACAGGCGCCTTCAGCCCCTTCAAAGCAAGTAACAGCACCAGCACAACTACCAGCACCAACGCGTCTAGCAGTCTTGTGGTTCGACCCCTCCCTCTACTACGGGCCATATCTGGCCATTTGGTGCAGGGGATTGTACAGGCTGTACTGCCCACCAGCCAGGCTGGCATAGCATTAATGGGGCCTAAGGGGTCCCAGTATGGGGGGGCGGACTGGAGGTTGGTGCAACCAACCTCCTCAACCGAATTTATACCTTCTGTTCAGCTTCTACACGCCCCCCTGCCTGCCCAACCAACCCACGCACCAGGGGACAGCTTGGACCAACAGGCTGTAGCTGTAGACGTTAACAGGAGATTGTACAGGCTGTACTGCCCACCAGCCAGGCTGGCATAGCATTAATGGGGCCTAAGGGGTCCCAGGATGGGGGGGCCAACTGGAGGTTGGTGCAACCAACCTCCTCAACCGAATTTATACCTTCTGTTCAGCTTCTACACGCCCCCCTGCCTGCCCAACCAACCCACGCACCACGGGACAGCTTGGACTAACAGGCTGTAGCTGTAGACACTAACAGCAATGGCAGTACACCCCAGCATAAAACATCAGCAGACCTGACGGAACTGTCAGGGTGGAGTAAAGAGAAAATCGAGCTATCCTGGATGCTGTTCTTAAACAGGTGGGGCACTGATATTCAGCTGTGAAATTCATGGATGGAGACGTGAATAGGCAGGGTGGAGTAAGGAAGAAGACCATGCTATCTTGGGTGCTGTTGAATGGGGCACCGATATTCAGCTGTGAAATTCATGGATGGAGACGTGAATAGGCAGGGTGGAGTAAGGAAGAAGACCATGCTATCTTGGGTGCTGTTGAATGGGGCACCGATATTCAGCTGTGAAATGGATGGATGGAGACATGAATAGGCAGGGTGGAGTAAAGAAGAGGAGCGTTCTATGTTGGATGCTGTTGTCAAACAGGTGGGGCACCAACATTCAGCTGTGAAATGGATGGATGGAGACGTGAATATGCATGGTGGAGTAAAGAAGAGGACCGTGCTATCCTGGATGCTGTTGAATGGGGCACCGATATTCAGCTGTGAAATGGATGGATGGAGACGTGAATTGGCATGGTGGAGTAAAGAAGAGGACCGTTCTATGTTGGATGCTGTTGTCAAATAGGTGGGGCACCGATATTCAGTTGTGAAATGGATGGATGGAGACGTGAATAGGCATGGTGGAGTAAAGAAGAGGACCGTGCTATCCTGGATGCTGTTGTCAAACAGGTGGGGCACCAATATTCAGCTGTGAAATGGATGGATGGAGACGTGAATAGGCATGGTGGAGTAAAGAAGAGGACCGTTCTATGTTGGATGCTGTTGTCAAATAGGTGGGGCACCGATATTCAGTTGTGAAATGAGTGGGTGGAGACGTGAATAGGCATGGTGGAGTAAAGAAGAAGACCGTGCTATCTTGGATGCTGTTGAATGGGGCACCGATATTCAGCTGTGAAATGAATGGATGAAGACATGAATGCATCCTTTTTTTTTAGTTGTGCAAGGTATTTCACCCCAGGAGGTGGGTCTTCCTTCACAAACCAGCGGCATCGAGGATTCAGTTCAAATGGCGTTGCCACTCCTACAATAGAGTAGGTGCACTTAGATGAAGAAGCAATCGCATCTGTGAAGAAAACAAGTACGATGCAGCGTCGCCTGCGACGCTAAAAATGGCGGAGTGATCGCGAGGGAGCGACAGGTGGCAACGGAAGCGAGTTAGTTACGAGGCCGTTGGCTGACGTGTCCGGCTTCATCACGGTCAGATGGATGGATGGATGGATGGATGGATGGATGGATGGTCGGACGGACAAATGGGTAACACTGGGGGCTCTCCCCCCCAGAAGGGGGGGCTCCGCCAAAAATGCATGGGGAAATGAATATATCGATGCATGAATAGATGCATGGGGAAATGAACATATCGATGCATGAATAGATGCATGGGGAAATGAATATATCGATGCATGAATAGATAGATGCATGGGGAAATGAATATATCGATGCATGAATAGATGCATGGGGAAATGAATATATCGATGCATGAATAGATGCATGGGGAAATGAATATATCGATGCATGAATAGATGCATGGGGAAATGAATATATCGATGCATGAATAGATGCATGGGGAAATGAATATATCGATGCATGAATAGATGCATGGGGAAATGAATATATCGATGCATGAATAGATGCATGGGGAAATGAATATATCGATGCATGAATAGATGCATGGAAGGATACATGAATGGATACATTAATGGATTAATGGAGGGATTCATGGAGGGATGGATGATTGACTCCGGATGAATCAAGTGATGAAGATGAAGAGGACATGCAGTCATGCACATCAGGACGCTGCCTTCTCCGTTGTAGACCCAACGTCGAAGAGTCCGTTGCGTCGCAGGACGCAACGTGCAGAGGGTCCGTTGACCTGACGGAAGGGTCCGTTGCGTCGCAGGGCGCAGGCTATAAAATTGGGTGCGTCTCAGGCAGCAGAGCTGGGGCTCCTCCTGCAGTACCCTGGTGCTGTGTACTTGGTGCTGCAAATTTGGTGACTGGTGCAAATGCATAATCCTATTTTTTCCTGAAAGTAATGCTGTTGACATACACATCAAAATGCATGAAATCTCCCCTCGTGTATCTGTCAACCATCTGTTAACATAGTCAGTACAATATTTTCTTTTCAGCTACGAGCAGCAGCTTCTTGGCAGCTTCCTGGGCAGCAATCCAGGGGAGCTACCTAGAAGCTCCTGCTGGTACCTGAAAAGAAAAGCTATGCTGCACACTAGGGCTGTTAGCAGGTGCATTCCAGCTCCTGCACTGGTGCAAGCATTTCACCCCGTGCGTTGTTCCCTTCATGCATGGTCTGCAATGCTTTCCTCCAAGGCTAATGCAGTACCTGCACAAACTGCACAGTCCCACACACCCTGTCTCCCAGTCCTACACCTTGCCTGTATCCTACACTTTCAGCTCCTGCATCGGTGCTAGCAAGGCACCCCGTGTGTTGTTTTCTCCATGTCCAGTCGGACAACACCGGGAGCTCCTGAGACGGTCTCGGGTGTCTTGTGCACTGCGGCGTGTGGTGGGATTAGAACGTGAGAGACAGGGAGGACACCTGGGTGCATGGCTGTTGAACACGTCTTAAAACTGTCTGGTCCACTTAGATTGCTCCCTGGCTTCCGTGGGTATAGCACGTGGGGGACTTAGAATTGGAAATTTGGAAGACGGTGAGCAGCCCAGTGCTGGCTGAAAAAACATGTAACAATCCATCTCAAGCCTGGGTGCATCGACTGGATTAATGCATGATTCAAGGCATCTGGTGGGATATTGTAGGAATACATAGAACCTTCTTCACATGGTAAAGTTGCGGGCACAATTTGAGTCCAGTAGGGCATCCGGATATAATGTACTGTCATCATGCCTAGAGCCAGCTGGTGCTGTGCTTCTACGCCACCGTGTCACCGCGCCCCCACCCCACCCCACCCCCCGCTTATTCTTCTATGCGCGCGCATTGGTTTCTGTAAATCTCAATCGCGACTGCACTGACGCAACTGTTTGGCCGAACCTTTGCTTGCCGAATTCTCACATCTACCTCCTCTCTCAACTTCTTTGACACAAGATATTCCAAACTAGCAGGTTGGGTTTCCTTGCCTTATCGCTCTTCTGAGTCAACCATCCTCATCATTGGCGAACATTCTGGATCGCTGCACCCGCGGTCGAACTGAGTAACCGACAAAATCGACGAATTGCTACTTCGTTCCAGATCATATTCGCCCTCGCGGTAGTGCCTGCGCCTCTTCAGTATGAGCTTGTCATTCATTTGCTGGCTGCTTTCGTTCATTATCATCTGCGCGCTGTTCGGCCGGTCCATGTACTACATGATCTGTCTGGAGGACTTCGCTCAGGATGCGCTAAACCCCTTTGATCTGGCCAGCCGACTGAATGCCTTCGTTGTAAGTGATGCCACTGCTGCTGCTCGGTTGCAGTCCTATGGTAGCTCTGAAAGTTCTTTAATAGGAGGGGGGCACCTAGAGTATGGGAATGGTAGATCTGGGACTTGCATGTATCTGCATGCAGCTCTAGGTCCCACCACAACACAAAACACCACACCACAACACTCTCACCACACTCACCACAGTACCGCACTCACCAAACTCACCAACCCAACCCAACCCCAACCAATCCAACCCAACCCCAACCAACCCAACCCCAACCCCAACCCCAACCCCAACCCAACCCAACCCAGGCTGTTGAGTTTTTACTCAACGTGGTGGTAGCAGCTCTTCTCATATCCACTGGGAGCTGGTTCACTGGTCTCATCATGGTGGCTTGTGTAGGACTCATGTCAAGGCAGTACATGCTGAAGCAGCTGTACGTCAGCAGTATAGATGCTCACAGGCAGGCGTCGCAAATCAGATGGCGGAAAGGGGTTGTCTTTGCCATGCATTCTTTGGCATGGGTCATGTCCTTCTTCAGGTGTGTATTGGGGCGTGGGCACAAGGAGATGTCGGGAGTGTATGTGTGTGTGGATGTGGGTGTGGGTGTGTGGGGTGAGTAGGAATCCTGTCTTAGCCATGCATGCTTTGGCATGGGTCATGTCCTTCTTCAGGTGTGTATTGGGGCGTGGGCACAAGGAGATGTCGGGAGTGGTATGTGTGTGGGAGTGGGTGTGTGGGGTGAGTAGGAATCCTGTCAAGGCAGCATATGGAACAGCAGCTTTATTTCACCAGAGGCTCACACGCAGGTGTCCTGAATCAGATGGCCGGAGGGGGTTGTCTTTGACACGCATTCTTTGGCATGGGTCATGTCCTTCATCAGGTGTGTATTGGGGCGTGGGCATAAGTATACAGTTGTATAGCCGTAGGCTTCTATTTGGTCTTGAAGTTGTATTGGAGATGTTGGCAGTGGTGTGTGTGTAGATGTGGGAGTGGGTGTGTTGGGTGAGTAGGACTCATGTCAAGGCGGTACTTGTAACAGCAGCTGTATTTCAGCAGTGCAGAGGCTCACATGCAGGCGTCGCAAATCAGATGGCGGAAGGAGGTTATCTTGGCCATGCATTCTTTTGCATGGGTCATGTCTTTCTTCAGGTGTGTATTGCGATATGTATTGGTAGGATATGTATTGATAGGATAGGGCGCTGCTCTCTTCCTCGAATCCTCGATTTGAGTGTTTTCAAATTTTCAATATTTTATTTTAGTGTTTTCTGAGGAATTATTAATTATTACATCTTGTGATATTTAAGCTGAAATTGAAAGCTGTAGCTACTGGCAATCCATTAGCGAATCGGATTTACATTGGTAGGATATTGGGGCGTGGGCACAAGGAGATGTTGGGAGTGATGTGTGTGTGGATGTGGGTGTGGGTGTGTGGGGTGAGTAAGAATCCTGTCAAGGCAGTACGTGTAACAGCAGCTGTATTTCAGCAGTACAGAGGCTCACACGCCGGCGTCGCAAATCAGATCAAGGGTGGGAGCTGTCTTTGCGATACATTCTTTGGCATGGGTCATGTCCTTCTTCAGGTGTGTATTGGGGCGTGGGCACAAGGAGATGTCGGGAGTGGTATGTGTGTGTGGATGTGGTGTGTGGGGTGAGTAGGAATCCTGTCAAGGCAGTACATGTAACAGCAGCTGTACGTCAGCAGTACAGATGCTCACAATCAGGCGTCGCGAATCAGATGGAGGGGGGGGGGGGGGGGGGGGTCTTTGCCATGCATGCTTTGGTTCATGTCCTTCTCAAGGTATGTGTTTTGAGGAGGGCGCTAAGAGGGATGGGAGAAGGGTTGGTGAGGAGGGGGGAGGAGGAAGAATATTGTTTGGGGGGAAGGTGGAGGTGGAGGAGGTTATGAAAATGGTGTTGGTGGTGATGGTGGTGTTGGTGTGGTTATGATGTTGACAATGGTGGTGGTGATAGTGGTGGTGGTGGTGTGGTAATGATGTTGACGGTGGTGGTGGTGGTGTGGTAATGATGTTGACGAGGGTGTTGGTGATAATGATGTTGATGCTGGTGTGGTGTTGTCTGCTCTTTGCCCCTGGTGGTGGTGGCTCGTGTGGTTGTAGTGTGTTCTGCTGTTGCCGTGGTGGTGGTGCTCATGGTGGTGGTGTGTGGTCCTGCTGTTGCCGGTGGTGGTGTGCCTCGTGGTGGTGGTGGTGTGGTAATGATGTTGACGATGGTGGTGGTGGTGGTGGTGTGTTAATAATATTGACGCTAGTGATGTGTGGTGGTTGTGGTGTTCAGATGTTGGACCGCTGGTGATGTGTGTGGTCGGGTGTGGTACTGCTGTTGCCAATGGTTATGGTGGTGGTGGTGTGGTCTGATGTTGATGATACCTGGTGACGGTGGTGTGTACTGCTTTTGACGATGGTGATGGTGGTGGTGGTGGTGGTGTGGTAATGATGTTGACGTTGGTGGTGGCGGTGGTGGTGTTGTAATGATGTTGACGATGGTGATGGTGGTGGTGGTGTGGTAATGATGTTGACGATGGTGGTGGTGATAGTGGTGGTGCTGGTTTGGTAATGATGTTGACTATGGTGGTGGTGATGGTGGTGGTGGTGTGGTAATGATGTTGACGTTGGTGGTGGCGGTAGTAGTGTTGTAATGATGTTGACGATGGTGATGGTGGTGGTGGTGTGGTAATGATGTTGACGATGGTGGTGGCGGTGGTGGTGGTAATAATGTTGATGATGGTGGTGGTGGTGGCTGCAGTCGTGGTGTTTGTAATGTTGTTGATGATGGTGGTGGCGGTGGTGTTAATGATGTTGACGTTGGTGGTGGCGGTGGTAGTGGCGAATGGGAAGAATGCTGTGGCAAGGGGCAAGGGGCCATGTGTGAGTTGTTATATTTGTATGCATCTGTCGTGATGTGAGCCTTTACAACTCAGCCCAGATTGTTCGTGTTTTCATTCACCACTTACCCCCCAGAGATTGTTTCCGCAATGTATTAAAAATCGTAAAACGAGACCCCATTTTTGCTAAAATCTTTGTAATACGAGACCCAAATTGAGATCCCAGCTCTCAGACCTAAAACCCTACCCAGAATGCGAATCAGCTGAATTAGCTGAGTCAGCGCTAAAATCGTAATAAGGATCCTGTCCTGGGAGGAGGCAAAAAAAAGGAATAAGAGTTCCTCTTTTTGATTAAAAAAAATACCCCTGTTACCCCCCTCTCTGTTTTCGACGACACAAGAGCATCCCTGTTTTTCTATTCGGCTACGAGAAGCTCCTTCTAGGCAGCTCCCTGAGCCAGCCACTAGGCCAAGCCTAAATAGTTTAGTATTTCTAGAAAGCTGCTTGTGCCATCTTCCAGTTGCACGAGGTTGCTTCAGGATTAGCTGAATAGCCAGCCAAGGGAGCTGCCCAGATGCTACTATTCAAAGCCAAAATGAACTAATACAGAGCTTTCATGTTTACATGCACCACTATCTATCCTCACTTTGTACCTGACGAAACAAGAGAGTTCCCCTCTGTCCCCCCCTCAGCCTCCCCTCTCTTCCCCCCCCCCCCTCACTTTGTACCCGACGACACAAGAGAGTCCATGTTTACACACATCACTACCCCCCCCCCCCCCCCCCCCCCCCCCTCCCGTTGTATTAGACGACCCCAGAGTGTCAGTGTTTACCCCTACAACTAACCCCCCTCACTTTGTACACGACGACACAAGAACGTCCATGTTTACATTCACCACTGACCCCCCCACTCTCTCCTCCCCTCTCTTTGTATTAGACGACACCAGAGTGTCAGTGTTTACGCCCACCACTTACCCCCCTCTCTTTGTATTTGATGTCATTAGAACATGCGTGTTTGCATTCACCACTAGCTCCCCTCTCTTTCTACACGACGACACCGTAACGTCTGTGTTTACATTCGCCACTAACTCCCCTCCCCCTCCCCTTCCCCCTCCCCTTCCCCTCCCTCTTTCCTTCCCCTCCCTCTTTCCTTCCTCTCCTCTCCTCTCCTCTCCTCTCCTCTCCTCTCTCTCCTCTCCTCTCCTCTCCTCTAGCTCTCTCCTCTCCTCGCCTCTCCGCTCTCTCCTCTCCTGCTCGTCCTCTCTCCTCTCTCCTCTCAGCCTCTCTCGCTCTCGGGCTCTCTCTCCTCTCGTCCTCTCTCTCGTCTCATCTCTCCTCTCATCCTCTCTCCTCTCAATCTCCTCTCGTCCTGCTCTTCCTCTCCGTCACTCTCTCCTCTCATCCTCTCCGTGCCTCTCTCCTCAGGCTCCTAATCTCTTCTCTCCTCGTCTGCCTCCACTCTCTCCTGCTCTCTCCCTCTCTCCTCTCTCCTCTCGTCCTCTCGGTCCTCCTCCTACTCCTCTCCTCTCACCTCTCCCTCTCCTCTCCTCTCCGCGCCTCTCCTCTACTCTCCGAAGTAGGGCTCGGGGCCTAACTTCCCTCCCCTCCCCCCTTGGACGTCACCAGAGCATGCGTGTTTCCATTCACCACTAACCCCTCCCCTCTCCTCCCGTCCCCTCACTTTGTATTCGACGGCACCAGAGTCATCGAAGTTGGCATCCAGATGTTTGAAAAGCTGAATGCAAAGAAAATGAGAGCAGCGGTAAGTGTTTACTCTAGTTTATTGTGCATTTAATTAAACTAGTTAATAGTTACTTTTCAATTAAATGAGTTATTACGAGATAGTGAATGTTCAGGTAAATTAGTAAACAGTTGATTTTCAATGAAATTAGTTATTTTTCTAGTTAATTGGTTAGAACATCTGTTACGGAGGAAGTTGCGGGTTCAAGTCCTGTCTGTCCCAATTTTGCTTTTTAGATTCATCTGAACCCTACTTGAGCAATCAGATACCCACTGTGCTCGGGTTTACAGTGTTGCTGCTATGCCTTCACTATTTATTTATATATATATATATATATATATATATATATATAAATCCATCCTCCATACAATCATCCCTTCATCCATTCCTCCTCCACCTCCAGCCCCATCCTCCCACTAGACTTCATCCATCCATCCACCATCCTCAATCCATCCATCAACCATCCTCAATCCATCCATCAACCATCCTCAATCCATCCATCCACCATCCATCCATCCATCCACCATCCTTTTCCACCCATCCAACACCCCATTCCATCCACCACATCCTCAATCCATCCATCCCCTCTCCCCACCATCCTCCGTCCATCCATCCATCCATCCTCCATCCATCATCCATCCCCCATCTCCATCCTCCCACCTCCTCCCTCCATCCACATCCTCATCCCATCCTCAATCAACATCCACCATCCTCCTCCATCCATCCACGCATCCTCCTCCATCCATCCTCCATCCATCCATCACACCATCCTCCATCCATCCTCCACAATCCTCCATCCATCCATCCACCATCCTCCAGTCCATCCACCACATCCTCAATCCATCCCATCACCATCCCCCCCCTCCACCCCCATCCATCATCACCCATCTCCAATCCATCCATCCACCATCCCAACCATCCATCCACCATCCTCCATCCATCCATCCACCATCCGTCCATCCATCCACATCTCATCCATCCACGCATCTCCCCATCCATCCACCATCCCCACTGCCATCCATCCATCCACATCCTCAATCCATCCCCCATCTCCATCCATCCATCCACATCCTCCCATCCATCCATCCCCCTCCTCATCCATCACAGCCATCCATTGCCCACCACTCCTCCTCCATCCATCCATCATCCATCCATCCACCATCCCTCCATCCATCCTCCACCATCCTCACTCCATCCTCCATCCATCCATCCACCATGCCTCAACCTCCATCCATCCCACCCCATCCTCCCCATCCTATTCCATCACCCGCATCCTCCATCCATCCATCACATCCAAAATAATCCTCCTATCCACCCATCCATCCACCATCCACATCCTCCATCCATCCATCCACCATCCTTCCTCCACCATCCACCAATCCCCATCCTCCACCATCCTCCCTCCTCCACCATCCCCATCCAATCCATCCATCACGCATCCTCAATCCATCCACCATCCTCCCTACCTATCTTCATCCCCATCGCCTCCATCCATCCATCCACCATCCTCAATCCTCCACCAGCCTGCCATCCATCCATCCCTCCCAATCCACGCATCCTCGAGCAAAAAAAAAGAAAAACAAATCCAGAGATTTTTTCAACATCAAAAAAAAAAAAAAAAAAAAAAAAAAAAACAAAAAAAAAAAAAAAAAAAAAAAAAAAAAAAAAAAAGAAGTCAAGAAGCCAAGAAACGCGCTCATCCACCATCCTCCATCCTCCCCATCCGCCAATCCATCCATCAACCATCCTCAATCCATCCATCAAACCCATCCTCCATCCATCCACCATCCCTCCATCCTCCCCATCCTCCATCCGTCCATCCACCATCCCTCCCATCCATCCACCATACCTCCATCCATCCACCATCCTCCATCATCAATCCACCATCCTTCATCCATCCACCATCCTCAATCCCTCCATCAACCATCCTCACTCCCATCCCCCCATCCTCAATCCATCCACTATCCTCCATCCAGCCTCACCACTCCTCCCCAGTCCACCTCCTCCACCCATCCCACCTCCCCTCCATCATCCACCATCCTTCATCCACCACCATCCCTCAATCCTCCCCCAACCCATCCCTCCATCCAACTCCCATCCCCATCCGCTCCATCCATCCACCCTCCTCCATCCTACACCTCCACCATCCTCTCATCTCACCATCCTATCCATCCCACCATCCTCCATCCATCCATCCACCCCCATCCATCCTCAATCCTCCAATCCCATCCTCCATCCTCTCCATCCACCACCTCCATCCTCCATCCATCCATCCATCCCATCCTCCACATCCTCCATCCCTCCAACACATCCTCAATCTATCCAACCACCATCCTCCATCCTCCATCCACCATCCTCCCATCTATCCACCTCCATCCTCATCCATCCAATCCCACCATCCTCCTCCATCCATCCACCCCAACCTCAATCCATCCCCACTCCCTCCATCCATCCTCCACCACCATCCTCACCATCCACATTCCATCCACCATCCCATGCCTCCATCCATCCATCCACCTCCCATCCATCCATCCCACCTCCTCCATCCATCCAGTCCACCATCCTCCATCCCCATCCAATCCTCCTCATCCCATTCCTCCCATCATCCCATCCTCCCAACCATCCACTCCAATCCATCCACCATCCTCCATCCATCCACCACCACTCCATCCTCCGATCCTACCTCCATCCTCATCCTTCCCACATCCTCATCCATCCACCCTCCCAATACACCACCCATCCACACCCACCTCCACCATCCATCATCACCATGCCTTTCCATCCATCCATCCCCCTCCTCATCCATCCACCATCCTCATCCTCCACCTCCCTCAACTCCCATTCCCCACCCCATCCATCCATCCACCATCCTCCATCCATCCATCCAGCCATCCCATCCACCATCCTCCATCCTCCATCACATCCTCATCCATCCCCAGCCTCCATCCATCCACCATCCTCTCCATCCACCATCCTCCATCCCCATCCACATCCCCATCCTCATCCATCCACCATCCCCAGTCCCTCCACATTCCACCATCCTCCTCCATCCCCATCCTCCCCATCACACCACCAATCCTATAATACTCGCCCATCCTCACCATCCCATCCATCCACCATCCCATCTCCATCCCATCCATCCATCCACATCCTCCTCCATCCCCACCAGAACTCCTCTCTCCCCATCATCATCCACTCTCATCCTCCATCCTCCATCCCCATCCCATCCCATCCTCCGTCCATCCATCCACCATCCTCATCCATCCATCCACCATCCTCCATCCATCCATCCACCATCCTCCATCCATCCATCCACCCATCCTCCATCCATCCATCGCACCATCCTCCCATCCACCATCCACCATCCCCCTCCATCCATCCATCCACCATCCTCAATCCCTCCACCTCCTCCATCCAATCCATCACCCATCCTCATCCATCCACCACCCTCCATCCATCCATTCACCATCCTCCATCCATCCATCCCCATCCTCCAATCCCTCCCCACCTCCTCCCTCCTCCATCCACCATCCGCCATCCATCCTCCTCCATCCATCCATCCATCCATCCATCCTCCTCCATCCATCCATCCACCAATCCTCCTCCATCCACCATCCTCCACCATCACCATCCTCCTCCATCCATCCATCCACCATCCCTCCATCCATCCACCATCCTCATCCATCCACCATCCTCCATCCATCCACCATCCATCTCCATCCACCTCCGTCCCTCGCAATTCATCCATTCCACCATCCTCAATCGCATCCACCATCCTCCATCCGATACACCACCATCCTCAATCCATCCCCATCTCCATCCATATCCTTCCACTATCCTCCATCCATCCATCCCCACCATCCATCTCCATCCACCATCCTCCATCCATCCATCCACCATCCCAATCCCTCCACCATTCCATCCTCCATCATCCACTCCCCTCATCCCTCCATCCATCCATAAATCCTCCATCCATCCATCCACCACCTCCATCCATCCATCACCATCCTCATCCATCCATCCACCACCCATCCAATCCATCCATCCTCAACATCCACTCAATCCCATCCATCCATCAGACCATCCTCAATCCTCATCCACCATCCATCCCCCATCCACCCACCTCCTCCATCCATCCTCACCATCTCTTCATCCATCCCACCCTCCTCATCATCCACCATCCTTCTCCTCCATCACCATCCTCCATCCACCCATTCCGCCATCCGCAATCCATCCACCCTCCGCCATCCATTCCATACCCCCATCCTCCACAATCCATCCACCATCCTCAATCCATCCACCAATCCTCCATCCTTCTCCCCTCCTCCTCCCTCCATCCTCATCCACCTCCTCAATCCATCCCCATCCTCCATCCATCCATCCACTATCTCTCATCCATCCTCACCACTCAATCCTCCTCCATCCACCAATCCTCCATCCATCCCCCACCATCCATCCATCCACCCATCCTCCATCATCCATCCACCATCCTCCATCCATACCATTCGCCATCCTTCATCCACCATCCTCCATCCATCCATCACCATCCTCCATTCCTCATCCACCAGCCGCCTCCATCCCATCCACCCATCCTCAATCATCCATCAACCATCCTCATCCACTCCATCAACCTCCTCTCCCTCCACATTCCATCCATCCATCCCCAGCCACATCCACCATCCTCCATCCGTCCATTCCACCCCCTTCATCCCTCCACCATCCTCAATCCTCCACCATCCTCCATCCATCCCATCCACCATCCTCCATCCATCCATCCGCCATCCATCATCCACCACCATCCTCCATCATCCCCACTCCATCCATCAATCCATCCAAGCCATCCCCATCCAATCCATCCAATCTCCATTCCATTTCCCCCTCCAGTCCTCCATCCTCATCCACCATCCTCAATCCATCCACCATCTCCTCCTCCATTGCCATCCACCATCCGCCATCCTCCATCCCACCATCCTCCATCCATCCATCCACCATCCTCAATCCATCCCCACCATCCGCCACCTCCTCCATCCCCATCCATCCCACTCCAGTCCATCCCCATCCTCATCCCATCCTCTCATCCACCATCCTCCATCCATCCATCCACCATCCCTCCATCCATCCAATCCATCCATCCGTCACCACCTCATCGCTCCATCCCCACCATCCTCCATCCATCCACCATCCATCCATGATCCAATCCTCCACCATCCCCATCCAAGCCTCCCTCCATCCACCGCCACCTCCTCCCCTTCCATCCCCAGCCCCATCCTCCATCCCCAACTCCTCATATCCACCAACCTCCACCATCCACCATCCACCTTACTCCACTCCCCCCCTCATCACCATCCCTCCATCCATCCATCCACCATCCTCATCATCCCATCCACTACCTCATCCCCTCCTCACATCCATCCCCCATCCGTCCCATCTCATTCCTCCCCATCCTCATCCATCCACCATCCTCCATCCCTCCATCCCATCCTCCATCCATCCATCCCCATCCCTCCATCCATCCATCCCCCATCCTCCATCCATCCACCTCCATCCGTCCCCTCACATCCTCACATCCTCCATCCATCCATCCACATCCCTCATCCAATCCCATCCACATCCTCTCCTCCTCCATCCATCCTCCACCATCAATCCACCTCCTCCATCCCATCCATCCATCCGTCCATCCCATCCACCATCCTCCTCACCATCCATCCACCATCCTCCATCCTCCTTCCACATCCCTCCATCCATCCATCACCATCCTCAATCCAGTCCACCTCCTCCATCCATCCACATCCCAACCATCCATCACTCCATCCAGCCAGCACCATCCATCCATCCACCTCCCCATCCATCCACCACATCCTCTCATCCACACCTCCCACCCATCCTCCAGCCATCTCACCATCCATCCACTCCGCCATCCATCCATCCCCATCCTCATCCATCCATCCACCATCCTCTCCATCCATTCCATCCACCATCCTCCATCATCATCCATCCACCCTCCTCCATCCATCCCCCCTATCTCACCATCTCCACCATCCCAACTCCATCCACCATCCTCACCATCCTCCATCCATCCATCCACCACCATCCACCCATCCACATCCTCCATCCTCATCCACTCATCCTTCTCCTCCACCATCCTCAATCCATCCACATCCTCCAGCCATCCTCATCCCCATCCACCATCCTCCACCATCCACCACCATCCTCTCCATCCATCCTCCATCCATCCACCATCCTCCATCCATCCATCCAGCCATTCCTCCATCCTCCACTCCACCATCCCTAACCATCCCTCCCCATTTCCCCATCGCATTTAGTTCCTCCGCCTCCATCCATCCATCCACCCTCATCCTCCATCCCCATCCGTCCAACCTCCATCCCCATCCATCCTCCATCTCCACCATCCCATCCATCCATCCCCATCCATCATCCACCCTCCTCCATCCATCCATCCACATCCTCCATTCCATCCACCACTCCACCCTCCCCAATCCCTCCACTCCATCCATCCACCAGTCCCCAATCCCCAATCCTCATCCACCATCCCCATCCTCAACCTATCCACCATCCTCCTCTCCATCCATCCTACCATCCATCCATCACCATCCTCAATCATCATCCACCCTCACACCAGCCACTCCTCCTCATCCATCACCCTCCACCATCCTCCTCAATCCCCACCATCTCATCCACCATCCCCATCCTCCCCCCATCCATCCACCACCATCCCATCCACTCCCCCATCCTTCCCACCAATCCTATCCACCACCTCCTCCATCCATCCATCCACCATCCTCCATCCATCCATCCACCATCCTCAATCCATCCACCATCCTCCATCCATCCATCCTCCTCCTCCATCCATCCACCATCCTCAATCCATCCACCATCCTCCATCCATCCATCCACCATCCTCCATCCATCCATCCACCATCCTCCATCCATCCATCCACCATCCTCCATCCTCCATCCACCATCCATCCACAGTCCATCCAGCCATCCCCATCCCATCCATCCAGCTCCCCCATCCTCAATCCTTCCACCAGCCTCCATCCACCATCTCTCCCACCTCCCATCCATCCCAGTCCCCATCCATCCATTACATCTCACCATCCTCCATCCACTCACCCCATCCCCTCACCACCCCCCCTCATCACCACATCCCCATCCATCCTACCATCCTCCATTCCCATCCACATCCTCACCACCAGTCCCATCCATCACCATCCTCCATCGCACCACCTACGCCCCATCCACCTCCATATCCACCCCACCTCCATCCACCACTCCCATCTCCCATCTCCATCCATGCCACCATCCTCATCCCATCCACCATCCTTCTCATCCCCATCCACCATCCTTCCATCCACCACTCATCCATCCCTCCATCCACTCAAACTCCATCCACCTCCTCCATCCATCCATGCACCATCCCTCCATCCATCCATCCACCATCCCTCCATCCATCCATCCACCATCCTATCCATCCCCCATCCTCCATCCTTCCATCCACCATCCTCCATCCCCATCATCCATCTACCATCTCGACATCCGTCCATCCATCCAACCAACCATCCTCCACATCCATTCCACTCCATCCATTTACCCTCCTCAACTCCATCCACTCCGCCATCCACCATCCCCATCACTCCATCCATCAACCAGTCTCTCAATCCATACCATCCACCATCCTCATCCATCCTCCACCATCCCTACTCCATCCCTCCACCATCCTCCATCCATCCATCCACCATCCTTCCTCCACACCATCCTCAATCCTCACACCATCCTTCGTCCTCCATCCACCAGTCCTCCCCTCCACCATCCTCCATCCAGCCATCCCTCCATCCATCCACCATCTCAATCCATCCAGATCCTTCTCATCCCCTTCACCATCCTCCATCCATCCATCCCCATCCTCAATCCCCAACCATCCTCCATCCGTTCCTCCACCAGTCCTCCATCATCCATCCCCATCCTCATCCATCCACCATCCTCCTCCATTCCCCATCCATCCACTACCTCCATCCCATCCATCCACCATCCTCCAATCCATTCCACCATCCCCATCATCATTCCCATCCTCATCCACCATCCTACCTCCAATCCATCCATCCCCACTCACATCCATCCACCATCCTCCATCCATCCATTCTCCATCTCCATCCATCCCCCCATCCATCCTCCACATCCATCCACCATCCTCACATCCATCATCCATCCATTCCACCATCTCATCCTCCATCCCATCCCTCAATCCAATCCAGTCAAACCATCCTCAATCCTCCATCAACCTCCTCAATCCCATCCCATCCCACCATCCATCCACCCATCCACCATCCCTCCAATCCATCCATCCACCTCTTCCTTCCATCCACCATCCTCATCATCCTCCACCATCCTCCATCCTCCACTCCACCACCTCCTCCATCCATCCGCCACTCTCAACTCATCCCCCATCCGCCATCCATCCATCCACCATCCTCCATCAATCCATCCACCATCCTCAATCCATCCACCATCCCCATGCCATCCCCCCCATCCTCCATCCACCATCCCATCCTCATCATCTCACCATCCCCAGCCATCCATCCTCCATCCCCATCCCATCCATCCCACCATCCCCATCCCTCCATCCACACATCCTCAATCCATCCACATCCTCCATCCATCCATCCATCCAATCCTCCATCCATCCATCCACCATCCTCAAGTCCGGCCAAAAAATCCCCATCCCCCCCTTCCACTCCTATCCATCCTCACCATCCTCCATCCACCATCACACCATCCCTCCTCCATTCCATCCACCATCCACTCATCCATCCACCATCCCATCCATCCTCCACCATCCTCCCATCATCGTATCCGACCATCACTCCATCCATCCACCATCCTCAACATCCTCCCCTCTCCCCATCCATCCCCATCCACCATCCATCCATCCACCCATCCTTAATCATCCACCGAATCCTCCATCCTTCTCCACCATCCTCCACTCCATCATCCAATCCACCATCCTCAAGTACATCACCTTCCTCCATCCAGTCCATCCACCCATCCTCCATCCAATCCATTCACCATCCTCCATCCATCCATCCACACCATCCTCAAATCGCATCCACATCTCCATCCATCCACCATCCTCCATCCATCCACCATCCTCCATCCATCCATCCACCATCCTCCATCCATCCATCCACCATCCTCCATCCATCCCCATCCTCCATCCATCCATCCACCATCCTCCATCCATCCATCCACCATCCCTCCATCCTCCCCATCCCCGCAATCCCACCATCGTCCATCCCCATCCATCCATCCACCATCCACCATCCATCCATCCATCCAATCCCCATCCATCCTCTCCATCTCATGCCTCCATCTCCATCCACCATCCCCATCATCCATCCATCTTCCTCCAATCCATCCTCCACCATCCTCAATCCATCCACCATCTCCTCCATCCTCCATCCACCCACATCCTCAATCCCATCCACCATCCTCCATCCAATCCATACCACCATCCCTCCAGATCATCCACTCCTATCCATCACATCCCCATCGACCATCCACCATCCTGCCCATCCTCCATCCACCATCCTGCCATCCATTCATTCCACCAATCCTCATGCCATTCATCCACCATCCTCCATCACATCCATCCTATCCATCCATCCCTCCTCCATCCATCCCATCCCATCCATCTCCATCCCCACCATCTCATCCTCCTCCACCATCCTCCACATCACCACCATCCCCCATCCTCCCACATCCTACCAACCTATCCATCCCATCCTCCATCTCCACCATCCCCATCCATCCATCCACCGTCCCTCAATCCATCCATCCACCACCTCAATCCATCCCCATCCTCCATCCATCTCCCACCACTCCTCAATCCATCCACCATCCTCCATCCTCCCCCCATCCTCCATCCATCCATCCACCATCCTCCATCCATCCTCCATCCTCCATCCATCCTCCACCATCCCTAATTCCATCCACCTCCTCCATCCTCCATCCACCATCTCCATCCATCCATCCACTCACCATCCATCCATTCCACCATCCCCTCCTCCATCCCTCCATCCATCCACCATCCCTCCATCCAATCCATCCACCAATCCTCCTCCATCCATCCACCATCCTCCATCCATGCCATCCACCACCTCACACCATCCACTCCTCCATCCTCATCCACCATCCTACTCCTCCATTCCATCCATCCCATCCCTCCCATCCATCCATCCACCATCCTCAATCCATCCTCCAATCCCACCATCCTCCATCCATCCACTCCCCATCCATCCATCCATCCACCTCCATCCACAATCCTCCATCCATCCTCCATCCACCACTCCTCAATCCTCCACCATCCCCATCCCATCCATCCACCATCCGTCCCTTCCCATCCCCATCCTCAATCCATCCACCATCCTCATCATCACAATCCACCATCCTATCCATCCACTCCTCAATCCCTCCCATCCCAGACCTCCATCCCATCATCCATCACATCCTCCATCCATCCATCCACCATCCCCTCCATCCATCCACCATCCTCCAATCCATCCACACCATCCTCCATTCCATCCATCCACCCCTCCTCATCCATCCACCATCCTCCATCCTCATACCTCCTCCCCCCAATTTCAGCCCCCCTCCTCCCCATCTCCATCCACCATCCTCCATCCATCCATCCACCATCCTCAATCATCCATCCATCCATCCTCCTCCTCACCATCCTCAATCCACCATCCCCTCCATTCATCCATCCACCATCCTCCATCCATCCATCCACCATCCTCCATCCATCCATCCACCATCCTCCATCCATCCATCCTCCATCCTCCTATCCATCCACTCCACCATCCTCCATCTCATCCATCCACATCCTCAATCCTCATCCCATCTCACCAGCCATCCCATCCTCATCCTCCATCCACCTCCCTCAGTCCACCATCCACCATCCTCCATCCATCATCCCCATCTCCGCCATCCATCCATCACCTCACCATCCCCACATCCTCCTCCATCCATCCACCATCCCACAATTCCAATCGCACCATCCTCCATCCCTCAGCTCCCATTCCCAACCTATGCCTCCCCCAATCCATCCCCTTCCTAATCCATCCACCATCTCCATCCATCGCCATCCATTCCTCCATCCACCATCCACCATACCTCCACTCATCCCCTTCCATCCCACCTCCACCTCCCATCGCATCCCCCCATCCATTCCATCCCTCCTCCATCCATCCAGCTCACCTCCTCCTCCATCCCCACCTCCCATCCATCCTCCACCATCTATCCATCCCACCACCACCTCCATCCAATCCTCCCATCCTCCATCTCCATCCATCCCCATCCAATCCATCACATCCCCAATCCATCCCACCATCCTCTCCATCCATCCATCCACAAAATCCACTCCTCACAGTCCTCCACATCCTCCCATCCAATCCACACAGCCCACCACCATCCTCCATCCATCCATCCACCGTCCTCATCTTCATCCCACCATCCCCCATCCGACATCCATCCCATCCACATCCTCCATCATCCCATCCTCTCATCCATCCAGTCCATCCACATCCTCATCCACCATCCCCTCCCTCCATCCACTCCACAATCCGACCACATCCCCATTCCATTACCACCATCCCTCCATCCACGTCCCAATCCACCCATCCATCCTCACATCCCCGCTCTCATCCCTCCAGTCCCACCTCATCCAATCACCTCCCATCCCCCACCCTCCCCATCCATCCATCCACCATCCATCCATCCCTCATCCATCCCCATCCTCCATCCACTCCTCATCCACTCCACCATCCATCCATCCATCCGACCCTCAATCCATCCATCCCCATCCTCAAATCCATCCCGCATCCTCCATCCTCCATCCACCATCCTCATATCCATCCACCTCTCCATTCGCATCCATCCACCATCCTCCACCATCCTCCACCAGCCTCCATCACATCCACCATCCTCCATCCAACTCCCCATCCACCATCCACATCCACATAACAAATCACTTCCCAACCATCCCTTTCTCCTTCATCCTCCTCATCCTCACCACTCTCCATCCATCCACCCACTCTCCACCTTCCCATCCTACTCCATCCTCCTCCATCCATCCACCACTCCTCCGTCCATCCATCCACCATCCCCATCCATCCATTCCATCCTCATCCTCCTCCCCATCCTCCATCCTCCATCCACCATCCTCCATCCATCCATCCATCCATCCTCCTCCATCCCATCCTCCACCTCCTCCCATCCATCCACCATCCTCAATCCATCCACCATCCTCCATCCATCCATGCACCATCCTCCATAACCATCCAATCCCCACCATCCATCTCACCTCCACCAGTCCTCCATCCACCATCCTCATCATCCCCCATCCATCCATCCATCCTCCCCTCCATCCATCCATCGCCACCATCCTCTCGTCCATCCATCCACCATCCTCAATCCATCCATCCCCCATATCACTCCATCCAGCCCCATCCTTCCATTCCACCCCATCTCCATCCATCATCCACCACCTCCATCCATTCCCCATCCATATCCATCCACCATCCTCCATCCATCCATCCTCCCCCATCCTCATCCAGCCACCATTCCCCCCCCCCTCCCTCCATCCATTCCCATCCTCAATCCTCCACCATCCTCCATCCTCCATCATTCACCATCCTCCTCCATCCATCCACCATCTCATCCATCCCCCATCCTCCATCCCGCATCCACCATCCCTCCATCCGCCATCCACCATCCTCCATCTCCATCCCCATCCTCTCCATCCATCCACCATCCTCCATCCATCCACCATCCATCATCCATCCACCATCCTCCATCCATCCATCCACCATCCTCCATCCATCCACCATCCTCAATCCATCCACCATCCTCCATCCATCCACCATCCATCCATCCACCGTCCTCAATTCATCCATCCACCATCCTCAATCCATCCACCATCCTCCATCCATCCATCCACCATCCTCAATCCTCCACACTCCTCCCACCTCCCTCCATCCATCCTCTATCCTCCAGCCATCCATCCACCATCCTCCATTCCACCATCCTCCATTCCATCCATCCCCATCCTCAATCCATCCACCAGCTCCTCCTCCATCCACCCATCCTCCATCCATTCCATTCTCCATCCATCCTCCACCATCCCTCCATCCTCCATACCACCATCCGAACCTCATCCATCCACCATCCTCCATCCATCCATCCACCATCCTCAATCCATCCATCAACCATCCTCAATCCATCCATCAACCATCCTCAATCCATCCATCCACCATCCATCCACCCATCCACCATCCTCCATCCATCCATCCACCATCCTTCATCCATCCACCATCCTCAATCCATCCACCATCCTTCATCCATCCATCCACCATCCTCCATCCATCCATCCGCCATCCTCAATCCATCCACCATCCTCCATCCATCCATCCGCCATCCTCCATCCTCAATCCATCCACCATCCTCCATCCATCCATCCACCATCCTCCATCAATCCATCCACCATCCTCAATCCATCCACCATCCTCCATCCATTCCCCCCTCCATCCTCCATCCATCCATCCACCATCCTCAATCCATCCACCATCCTCCATCCATCCATCCACCATCCTCCATCCATCCATCCACCATCCTCCATCCATCCATCCACCATCCTCAATCCATCCACCATCCTCCATCCATCCATCCACCATCCTCCATCCATCCTCCACCATCCTCAATCCATCCATCCACCATCCTCCATCCATCCATCCACCATCCTCCATCCATCCATCCACCATCCTCCCATCCATCCACCATCCTCCATCCATCCACCATCCACCATCCATCCACCATCCCCATCCAATCTACCACCATCCTCCATCCATCACCATCCCAATCCATCCACCTCCTCCATTCATCCACCTTCCACCATCCGTCCATCCACCATCCTGAATCCAAGCCACCCATCCTCCATCCTTCCTCCACCTCTCCGCCCAGCCCATCCACCATCCTCAATCCATCCACCATCCTCCATCCATCCATCCACCATCCTCCATCCATCCATCCACCATCCTCCATCCATCCATCCACCATCCTCATCCATCCACCATCCTCCATCCATCCACCATCCTCAATCCATCCACCATCCTCCATCCATCCATCCACCATCCTCCATCCATCCATCCACCATCCTTCCATCCATCCATCCACCATCCTCCATCCATCATCCCTCCATCCTCCCAGATCCATCGCATCCACCATCTCCATCCATCTTTCCATCCCGCCACCTCAATCCATCCATCACCATCCCCATCCATCTCCATCCACCATCCTCCATCCATCCATCCACCATCCTCCATCCATCCATCCTCCATCCTCCATCCATCTCC
>JACBWV010000524.1:887087-920314 GCA_013435795.1 Chlamydomonas sp. ICE-L
CCAGCATCCACCTAGCCTAAGCCAGCACCAGCCGTCCATCCAGCCACCATCCGCATCCCATCCATTCACCATCTCCCATCCAGACACCATCTCAATCCATGCCCCCAGCCAGCCGCCAGACCAGGCAGCCACACAGCGCGCCACCAGCACCCGCCGCCAGCCAGCAGCCACCAGCAGCCAGCCAGCCAGCCACCAGCCTCAAGCAGCCAGCCACCAGCCGAAAGCCAGCCAGCCACCAGCGCCAGCCAGCCAGCCACCACGCCAGCCAGCCAGCCACAAGCGCAAGCCAGCCACAGCCACCACCGCCAGCCGCCAGCCACAGCCGCCAGCCAGCCAGCCACCAGCCAGCACCAGCCTGCCATCCAGCAGCCAGCCGACCAGCCTCAAGCCATCCACCAGCGCCAGCCCAGCCAGCCACAGCCGCCAGACATGCAAGCCTACCAGCCTCAAGCCAGCCACCCAGCCGTCATCAAGCCAGCCACCATCGCAAGCCAGCCACCACCGCCATGCCAGCCGCCACCACTCGCCATCCACCACCCACAGCCTGCAATCCATCCACCCATCCGCCATCCAGCCAACACCATCCTCATCCATCCAGCCAACATCCTCCCTGTCCCATCCAGCCACCATCTGCAAAGCATCCATCCACCAAACTCCATCCATCATCCACCATCCATCATTTATCCATGTACCTATTGATATATCTATCTATTCGGCTGATTTGTTTTTTATTGACCAGTTGTTTCTCTTTACTGCTGCTGCTGCTGCTGCTGCTGACAATGATCCTCGTAGCAGTTAGCAGGGATATTGTTTTCCGCTATATATAGCGATCGCTAGTTTTGACCCCGTTTTGGAGAAATTATCGCTATAAAAAAGTAAAAAAAAATGTTTTTATTTTTTGCCCCAAATGGCCCCCAAAAGCTAAAAAAAGCTAAAAAAGCACGAAAACGCTGTCCCTGGAGGAGGCCTACAAACATAAAGCTAGAAAAAAACCACTTTCAGATTTGAAAAAAAAATCACTGGTAGTAAGCCACATACATGGTATGGTAACCCATATCCGAAAACAGTATATGACAAACAAAAACAAATGTTTCACCAAATCTGAAAAGCAGTTTATGATATTTTTTACCAAATGTTATGTTTCCTGCTGCTGCTGATCCTCGTAGGAGCAAGCCACATATTCGTAGGGAACGGAAATATGATATCATATGATTCTGGCAGTCTGACTAGGCTGAAGTTACCATTTATATACAATATTAATTTATGCAGTTTGTATGATATCATATTATATCATCCTCCCCTTTGGTCATTATCATATGATATGCCGGTCCCTACAAACCCAAATCCGAAAACAGTGTGTGACAACTGATGACAAAATAAAATAAAATAAATTAAAAACCAAAGTTGTTTGACAAAATAAAATAAAATAAATAAAAACCAAAGTCGTTTGACACAATCCGAAAAACAGTGTATGACAGTTATTGTTGTCGCTGTAAAAAAAACTAGAAACAGCGTTTTACCCCACTTGTTGACAAAATCTGGAAACCGTGTATGACATTTACCCCCAAAACCTAGAAACAGTTTTTGACCCCACTTGTTAACAAAATCTGGAAGCAGTGTGTGGCATTTTCCCCCCAAAGCCTAGACACAGTGCTGGACCCATCTTGTTAACAAAATCTGGAAGCAGTGTATGGCATATATTCCTACAAAACCTAGAAACAGTGTTGGACCCCACTTGTTAACAAAATCCAGAAACAGTGTATGACATATATTCCTACAAAACCTAGAACAGTGATTGACCCTGCTTGGACTTCTCTCCTTGCAGAAGCACTAAAGGGAAGCAGCCACAGACTCTTTTGTAGACTGCGGACTCTGTAGACTGCAGGATCTCGGTAGTGTTCTCTTTTGCAAGAGAGATAAGCCGTAGCGGAGCTAACGGACATTATGACAGGCGGCGTAGTAGAACCTGCAGGTGCTACTACTGAAGTGCACTAGCTGGCTAACTGTCACAGCCACTCGCTGGCTGGCTGTCCTAGGTCACTGGCTAACCGAACCAGGAGTACACTAGCTGGCTGGCGGTTCCATCACTCGCTGGCTGGCTGTCCTAGGTCACTGGCTGACCGAACCAGGAGTGCACTAGCTGGCTAACTGTCACAGCCCCTCGCTGGCTGGCGGTCCTTTGTCACTGGCTGACCGAACCGGGAGTGCACTAGCTGGCTAACTGTCACAGCCCCTCGCTGGCTGGCGGTCCTAGGTCACTGGCTGACCAAACCGGGAGTGCACTTATCTGGCTGGCGATACCAGCCACTCGCTGGCTGGCTGTCCTAGGTCACAGGCTGACCGAACCGGGAGTGCACTAGCTGGCTGGCGTTCCAGCCACTCGCTGGCTGGCTGACCGAACCGGGAGTGCACTAGCTGGCTAACTGTCACAGCCCCTCGCTGGCTGGCGGTCCTAGGTCACTGGCTGACCGAACCGGGAGTGCACTAGCTGGCTAACTGTCACAGCCCCTCGCTGGCTGGCGGTCCTAGGTCACTGGCTGACCGAACAGGGAGTGCACTAGCTGGCTGGCAGTTTCAGCCCCTCGCTGGCTAGCGGTCCTAGGTCACTGGCAAACCCTGCCTGGAGTTCACTCGGCCTGTATGGAACGACCTATAAGGCGTACCATAACAGACTCGATGGCTCATCAGCGCCACTTGTAAACGCTCTCCATGGCATTATACACCTACATGGTGGTATACTGGTGAAGTAGGTATGGTGCTATTTTTTTGTTTTTTAGTTGTGAAAGGACTTTCACCCCAGGAGGTGGGTCTCCCGACACAAACCAGCGGAGGAAAACACGGAGGATTCAGTTCGAATGGTGGTGCCACTCCTACAATATGCCAAGTAGGCGCACTTGAGGTGTTCCATATGGGGGACCTACTTTTTTTTTTGGCAACAGCCCCGCAGAGCCGCCAACCCACCCAGAGAGAGATACCAACCCATGACCAAACAAGCATTCACCACTATGGGTGTGGTGGTATGGTAGTGCGGGGTCCAGGGGGCAGTGTGTCTTACGGGGGTCACACCGAGCTGCTCAATTTGCGACCCGTCGCACACCAAAAACCCTGGGGGTACAGCCATAGTGCCGTTGTGGTATAGTGGGTACAGTTGTAGAACTATAGTTGTAAAGTGGGTATAGTGTTATTATTATAACTATTTGCAAGTTTTTTTGCAATTTTAACATATATTATACATTATTCAGCATTATTCTTGACAGACGAACCATGTGGTGGTGATGATCACAATGATTATTACAAGGGCAAAAAAGACCCTTTCGTGGTGGTACAGCACCACAGTGGTCCTTCACCACCCCTTCAATTGCGATCCTTGACCTCTGCAAACAAGGGGTAAGCAGGGTGGGTTGGGGTGGGGGGCATGAGACAGCAGCTTGGACAATTCCTGTGCAGAGTGGCAAGCGACGTGGAAAATGGGCTGAGTGTGTTGGCAACGGAACGAAAGGTGGCAACGGACTGGAGCTGACAGAAGCCAGTTAGTTGGCTGACGTGTCAGGCTTCGATTCTTCGGTCGGTCGGTCGGTCGCATGGACAGACGGACAAATAGGTATCCCTGGGGGACTCCCCCCAAAAATATGACAAACACAAACTTGCGATTGTTGTCCTCTTTAAGCATGGGGCAGGCAAGATTGGGGTTGGGTCATGAAACAGAGAACTCAAAACAAGTGATCAAGCATATTTGATATTTCAGACCAGAGTTGGCCAACCACTGTTTCTTCTTGTGAGCAGCTTTATAGCAATTCAGGGGATGAGTTGGGAAGCACACTTTGTACTTCGGACTTGGTCCTCAGAATCTAAGGCCAAATATCGAGAATTCTCAGATTTCCAGGCCAAATTCTCGATTTCATGTCCGAAGTCCGGGTTCTTCAGAAACCTTGAACCCAAATCATCCGCTGAATTGCTATAAGGCAACTCCCTTAACCTGTCCTTGGTCAACCCATAATATTTGAACATCCCTCACTCAGTCACATGAGTGGCGACCCGCTGTGGCTGTGTGGGACCTCTGTGTTATCATTGTTTCCCCTCTCTAGACATGCATTATTGTTGAACGATATAGGATGCAATTGCCATCTGGACATCTTGCAAGATATCCAGAACGCACTCGCATTCCGCGTCGTACAACAGGAGCCTGTTGCAGAACATTTATATAGTGGTATAGCCAAGCGCCTTTTTTTATTTTCGGCTACCAGCACCAGCTTCTAGACAGCTTCATGGTAGATGTGATCGGCGGAGTCACTTCTACCTCACAAGGGAGTGGGCATCCGTAGGTCGGCGGGAATTGCCAACCCACTACCAATTACACTTGCACCACTCATGATGCTTGTTATTTTTATTATAAACGTTGCACCAATTGTATTCAATTGCATTACATTACGAGGGAGTGGGCACCCGTAGGTCTACGGGATTTGCCGAACCACTACCAATCAATTGAAATTGAAATTGTCACATCCATGTAATACAGTTACTCACAGGACGTGATGTTAAGGACACCACAGCGCAAGCCGGAGCTAGCTGTAGTCACCGTACTACTAATCATACCTGTGTGGGTGTGTGTGTCCACTGTTGTTTTGTCAGTTTTGTTGTTGTTGCTTTAATGTTGTCCCCACGTTGCGTCTGTTTTTTGTGAGGGCTGCTCACCGTCTGCCAATTCCAAGCCCCCCCTGTGCGGTACCCACGGAAACCAGGGAGCGCGATAAGCGGACTGGACAGTTTTGACAGGAAGAGCTTTACTACTGTACCTACCGGTCATCTATTAAGGCAATGCAACAGAATGCGAAGCCCTGTCTCAAAACCGAGACTTCACACTTGTTGGGAGATAGTGTTTCGCTGGATAGCATGTCGATCTATGTTCGCTGGATAGCATGTCGATCTATGCGGTAAAAGATTGGTTTGGATTGTTACATAGTTTCAGCCAACTCAGGGCTGCTCACCCGTCTTTCAGTTCCAAGTCCCCCCCCCCCCCCCCCCCCCCACACACACACACACACACGCGATATATTACCAGTAGATAGCACCTGGTTATAGCAACAGAAACCATGGAGCATACAAAGCGAATGGAATCACGGAATCATGTCCAGATCAGAGTTGCTCAGGATGCTACGTCCGCCCTTGCAGACCCAACACCAAAGGGTTCCTTGCGTTGCGGGAGGCGGCATGCAGCGTGGGGAGGGTCTGTTGACCAGAAGGAAGGGTCGGTTGCGACGTAGGGCGCAGGCTAAACAATTGGTTGCGTCTCAGGAAGCAGAGCTGGGGTCCTCCTGAAGTACCCTGAGTCTCACCTCCTCTCGTTGCTAGGGCTCCCCAGGGTCAACCGGCCAGTAGGAAGGGCCCCTCTCGTTGCTAGGGCTCCCCAGGGTCAACCGGCCAGTAGGAAGGGCCCCGTCTCCGTTGCAGGGACCATTGCGTTGCAAATAGTATTGTCCTGCAACGAACTGACCCTTCGACGTTACGTCTGCAACGGAGGACGCAGCGTCCTGGACAACCCTGGTGAGAGTGTGACGCAGTGGCGGTCGGAGGAACCTCGAGGACTAAAATTATGGCAGGGTGTGTGGTGGTTTCCGGGATCCGCCTGCGGAAGAGGGAGCCGGGTTTCGGGGGTGCTGTCTGCGTTGGCGCCGTGCGACAATTTTGTCGGGTTCTCTCCGTCGCGTTCGAGCCGCGCGTGTGCTGCGGCTGTGGCGTGTTGTGCGGGGTGGTTGGGCTGTCGGTGTCTCCTGTGTCTGGGCCTGTCGTTGTTCTTCTCTGCCTTTTGGTTTGGTTCCGGGGTGGTGTGGGTCTCCTGTTCCGGCTTTTTTGTTTTGGGCTGCACCCCCCGTATAATTCCTTACTTCACTTTCTCCTATGTTCCCAACTCCACTTGAGCACTCCGGGTCACCCCCAACTCCGGCCTCCTCCGAGCACCTCACCCACACCCGATGCCCCCCCTATCTCCCACCACGCCCCCTTTGCCCTGGTTCAATTCCCTCCCTTCACCCACCACCCTCAGACCTCGACACTCGTTCCCACCACCCGCGACACCACGCTTCTCTGCCGCCCTAGTTTGATCACTACTTTAACGTTTCCCCCAGCCCCCCTCGCATTTCTCTATCTCCGCGACCTCTCCCACTGAAACCCGGCCACACCACGACCCACCACTTCTCTTTTTTCCTCCCGCCTCACCAACGCCCCCCTAGCCTAACTTTCTTCACTCCCTTTTTCACCCTCCACGTCCACAACTCCCTCAGCCTCATTTTCTCTGCCTAGCTTCCCCCGACCTTGTTGGCTGATCAAACCCCCCCAGTGATCTTTCGCCGTCTACCCCCCCATCTTGACCTCTGCGAACCAACCATTTGTCACCCCACTTCCGACAACCGCTTTCCCCCCGCCTCCCCCCCCTCCCACACACTCCGACCACGTCCTTCTGCACCCCCAACCCTGGGTGTGTACCGTCCGCTTTCCGCAGCTCCCGTGGATTGGACCCAAACAACCCCCACAACCCCAACACCCCCCACGCCCCACCCCCCCCGCCAGCCGTGATTTTTTCACGCCACCAGCATCAATACCCTTCGGGGCCCCCCCCCCGCCTTTTCAAACGCAGGTTCTACCCAATTGTCCTCTCTCTTGTGCTTGTCTCGCCCCCGCACCACCCCTCACTGCACCCCCCCCCCACGCTGCCCCCCACGCCGGACCCGCCCGCAAAGAGCACAACCGTTGTCTATGGCGGCCGCCCTATGGGGGACGAATTTCTTGATAGCGGTGCATACACCCACCGACACAGACTCGCCTCCCCCCCCTGACCCCAGCCGCATCTCCATGGAATGCAGGGGTCCCCCCGCCCACCACCCCCTTCCACCCCCCCCCCCCCCCCACCCCCCCCCTCCGACCTGTCGCCCCCCCTCCCCCCCCGTGCTCCCGCTCTCTGCCCGTGTGGCTCCACGGGGCCCCCCTGAACCCTAACCCCTTCCCACCCAGCTCGTTTCACGTACGCACCAACCTGATGCCCCAGCGGTCGAGTTCCGTTCTACGGACTGGCCCCCTAGCCCAGTGTTCCCGCCCCCCCTGCCCGGCCCTGTCCCAACGAACGCTCCCTGGTCGCTTTGTAGGTCATACGCAGTCTGAAGCACCACCGCCACACCAACCCTTTCCAACCACCACCTAACCTCCCTTCTACCACGCCTCAAACCAACGCGGCAGTTTCTCGGTCCCTGCACGTCCCGATACCTAAGCACCACTCCCTTGCCTGTCCTCACATCTTGTTTTTTCAGTACGAGCAGCAGCCCAATAGACCAACCACATCTCCAAACAAACGAAAAAGTGCCAGTACGAAAGACAAAGAGAACTATCAAACTCTACACGACCTACAGCAAATACAACTACCGCACCATATAAGGAGAATAGACAAACCAACAAGAGGACAATATTTTGTACTCTAGTAAACACTAAAAATTTAGGTAGACCAACCACAAGTTTATTAGATGTCCATTGGTCACGTGAGGCCCATTGGTAACCACAAATATAGAGACCAATCACACAGAGGAAATCAGTATACTTAGATCGAGAAAATAATAGCTAGACTTGCGGGACAAAGTGAATCCAAAACATATACAATACCCCCTTTAGAACCAAGTGAAGATCAAACTCTAACCTGGTTAACCAATGAAGCCACACAGACAGAACATAGTGATGTGTTCGGTTTGCATTTCCACCCCCTTTACTCACCGACAGCACCTGCCGACGACGCAAGAAAGGCGAGGCAGCCAAATGGCCCGGGCTGGGAGATATGAACCAAGCTTCAAGTTTCTTTCCGGGTTACCCGCAACACGACCCCACCGCCACACGCGCCCCCTCCACAGGACACCCCACCCACCCCCCCCCACCCCCCCCCTGATTACTACCCGCCAAACTTGCGCCCGGTCGTGCCCTCCGCCTTTTTTTCGGCCCGGCCCACGTTCCCGGCAAGGCCCCCGTTTCCTGGTCCGCCACCGCCCGCTCCCTTCTGAGCCCCCTGCGCCCCTCGGCCGGTTTGCTGTGCTGGTGCTGACCCCCTTTGTCCCCCCCTTGGGGACCCCCTCAAGAAGCCACAGCACCAGCAAAACTTTCCGTTTTCCGTTTGTCCCACAACGACCACCCACACTTTAAGCTCCGGCAGAGCCCGTCTGCGCCACCCGCCCCCTCGGGCTCCGCTCATTCCCTCTTCCGTGACACCGCGAATCAAGTCGTCATATACGCTTGACTGCCGTCATTTTGCACCGGCCGTGGCACATGACGGACTTTACACAACTCCCTCCGCGCCACTAACCTTTTACCGTATACTTTTTTATTTTGAGGGACCTTGCGCAAACATTCATTCCCGTCAGTCCTCAGTACCTCGGCTCTCCCTTTGCCCACCTGCTTTCCAAGACGTGCCGGCCCCGACTCATGCTTGTTTCTCAAAGCGAGATTAACAACCCCACTCTACACAGACAGACCCTCATGCTAAGGACCGACCCAGTACGAAAGCAGGTTAATGAGCCCATGATCAGACGACAACAACCCACCCCCAACCACAACCCACACGCTTTATACCATCCTGCAGCCACCTAACCTTTGGTTTCATCGCCTCGGGCCTTTTAGCCCGCGCCCGGCCTGCTAGAATGCCGCGACACCCCCCTCACCACTAGACCCGAACCAACCTCTTACAGAGGAACCACCCCCCCACAGCATCTGGAAGGCTTGTAGCCAGAGCTCACTAGAAATCTGCCTAGAATGCTCCCGGAGCTCGGAGCGACCCTCAGAATGCTTGTACGACCCGACACGCACGGTGCACTGTGGCGGTGCCTAACTCCGATTTTCCCGCCGTTGGCCCGGCTGGTCCGTCGCGAGCCCCTTCGCAGGCAACACCGCATAGTAATGCCTACGCCCTCGGCCCAGACCCCCCCCCCCCAGAGAAACAGCAAAAGCCAAATGTGAGCCAACACGAACTCTGGCCGCCAACGGTGACCACCCCTTACCCGACAAACCACACTCAGATCTCCAACCCCCAGTCCCCCAACCTCACGCCCTCTGAGCCCCGGCATTCATCCAACCCAAGAAGAGCCAACACCCGACACCACCAGCAACAAGTGCAGTCACACCCAACACAGTACCACCTCCATACGTCACGTTGTCTGACGTATCTGTATCTATGTCGATCCGTATTTAGATCCAAAAGGGACACAACCCCACGCATAAACCTGTCCGAACGCCTTAACCAGGCGACCCAAGGCCTGAGACACACCGCGACAACCCCAAGGCACCAGCCTGAAGGGAAGCCACATGTTGCATGCTCCAAGAGTCGTCAGGCATGCACCAACGCTTGCGCGATCACGAGCTACTTGCAAAAACAATGAAGCAGCCAAGCAGCCTACGCCTAACGAGTTTCCCCCCCGAGACGATAACAGCTAAAATGATAGAAACAAAAAGAAAAACCAAGATCTGACCCCGGCTCAATCTCAGAACCAACCAACCATTAATTACACCAACCACCGCCCTCCGAACCAACGCAACACCGGCTCGTTCTGCCCAAAGCTGACTGACCAGCGGCTGCAACCCATTTGACCCCCCCCCAATCTAGCAGAAACCACTCCTAAGAGACCAAAGGTTTGTAGAACCCCACCAAACACCACGACATCACACCTTGTGGGCGCAGCAAGCAATTTTTGCGCTTTTTGCACTACAAAGCGCAGTTTTTTTGTTTTCAAGTGCGCTAAAGCGCTGGTCAATTTGGCCATTTGAAGTACCCTGCTCTGGTCCATGTACTTTCAATTTCCCATATTTGCTAACTGACCCGCGTAGGCCTGTGTCTAAGTAATCTAGTCCACCTACTTTTTTTGCACTGGGGTCGCACTGGGGTCACACCAGGCCAAGCCCCATGATTTAAATAGTTCTGGCCAGCGGATTCTGTCAGCTCCAGGCAGACTAGGTTGCATTGGCTTCAGCTGAATAGCCAGTCAGGGGAGCTGCCTAGAAGCTGCTGCTTTTAGGAGAAAAGAAAAGCACTGCTGACCAACCCTATGAACCATTCGACAGTTGCTTCTACATCTCTCTAATACTCATTTGAAGATTTAATATTAATTTGAAGATTTAATTTGAAGATTTGATATGAAGATTTAATAATATTAATTTGAAGAAATAAAAGCTTGCTACCCCTGGACAACGGCACATACTGTAGACGATATTTGTATAGCTTCTATGCACAGCTTTTATTTTCAGCTACAAGCAGCAGCTTCTAGGCAGCTCCCCTGACTGGCTAGAGAGCCTAACCTGATGCAACCTAGTGCACCTTTGAAGCTGACAGAACCAGATTTCCTGCACTGCTTACGTTTTGGGGCTTGGCCCGGTGTCTGGCTCAGGGAGCTGCTTAGAAGCTGCTGCTCGTAGCTGAAAGAAAAGCTATGCCCTGCATCCCCCCCTACCTAGCTAGGCTTGAGCAGCCGGGTAAAGTTGTACATTAATGACCTCCACAGTGTACTGGGTGGTAGAAGCAATGTGGGCAGCGGGCAGGGGGGCCTGGCTTCGAACGTGGTCTGTATCAGCATTCTCTTGGGCTAGGCTTTAGCCAGGGTAAGTCGTGATCAATGACCTCCACAGTAACAGCAGCTATGTGGGCAGCAGGTAGGGGGACCTGGCTTTGAACGTGGTCTGTAGCAGCATTCCCTCGAGCTAGGCTCTAACCTGGGTGAGTCGGAGGTCAATGACCTCCACAGTGTACTGGGTGGCGGCAGCAATGTCGGAGGCAGGTAGGGAGGCCTGGCTTCAAATGTAATCTGTAGCAGCATTCCATCGGGCTAGGCTCTAACTGGAATAAGTCGCAGATCAATGACCTCCACAGTGTACTGGGTGGCGGCAGCAATGTGGGCAGCAGGTAGGGGGGCCTGACTTCGAACGTGATCTGTAGCGCCCTTCAGAGCTACTAGTTTTTCGCAAGCTGGGACTTGAACCCCGAGCCGATTGCTGATCAGCTCCAGATGCGGGCATGGTGTGGATGCCATGAGCAGCCTTCCAAGATGTGCGTCCACGGTGGACTTGATCCAGTTGGTCACCTGCGGGTTTATAAACAAGACACATGAATACAGCATAGGGTGGATGCCATGAGGAGCCTTCCAAGATGTGCGTCCACAGGGGACGTGATCCAGTTGGTCACCTGCGGGTTTGTAAACAAGACACATGAATACAGCATAGGGTGGATGCCATGAGGAGCCTTCCAAGGTGTGCATCCACGGGGGACGTGATCCAGTTGGTCACCTGCAGACACATAAACAAGATACATGAAAAGGGCAAGGGGTGGATGACATGAGGAGCCTTCCAAGGTGCACATCCACAGGGGACGTGATCCAATTGGTCACCTGCGGGTTTGTACACAAGATACATGAATAGTAAGTCTTGTTACGATGCGTGAGAGGAGGATGCCATCGGCAGCCGCTCAAGATACGCATCTACGGTAGACTTAATCTAGTTTGTCATCTGCAGACACATTAACAAGATTCATGAGTAGTACCTCTTGTTACAAGGGGTGGGAGGAGGATACCATGAGCAGCTATTATAGATACGCGTCCACAGTAGACTTCATCCAGTTGGTCACCTGCAGGGTTTATAAACAAGATACACATCTACGGTAGACTTCATCTAGTTTGTCATCTGCAGACACATAAACAAGATTCATGAGTAGTACCAGGGTGTCCCGGCTCTCATGCCAAAGTCCGAGTATCAGTCCGACAGCTCACCTCCACCCCCACCCCCTCCCTCACCTCCACCCTCACCCCAGTGTTCCGTCTGCAGCCCATGGTGTCCCGGCTCCCATTCCAGAGTCCAAGTCTCTGTCTGACAGCTCACCTCCACCCCCACCCTCACCCCCTCCCTCACGTCCACCCTCACCCCAGTGTTCCGTATGCAGGCCAGGGTATCCCGGCTCTCATGCCTAAGTCCAAGTCTCAGTCCGACAGCTCACCTCCTCCCTCACCCTCACCCTCTCCCTCACCCCCTCCCTCCCCTCCACCCTCACCCCAGTGTTCCGTCTGCAGCCCATGGTGTCCCGGCTCCCATTCCAGAGTCCAAGTCTCTGTCTGACAGCTCACCTCCACCCCCACCCTGTGTGTGTTGATCCTTGAACGAACAAATGTGTCAAACTTGTCATCCAAGACGCATGGTTTCTTGAAGACCCCTAGAACAAAATGCTGACACATACAAACCTGCAGCAGTGTCGGGAACAAGAGCTCCACCGGGACAGCCACATGAGCGGTACGTGTGACTTATGAGTGAGTATGTGTGTGTATGTGTGTTTGTATGTGTGTGTATGTAATTGAGTCGTGTTTGTGTGTAGATGCTTGGACGGACACATGTGTTTTACATGTCATCCAAGACGCATCTTTTCTTGAAGACCCCTAGAACAAAATGCTGACACATACAAACCTGCAGCAGTGTCGGGAACAAGAGCTCCACCGGGACAGCCACATGAGCGGTACGTGTGACTTATGAGTGAGTATGTGTGTGTATGTGTGTTTGTATGTGTGTGTATGTAATTGTGTCGTGTTTGTGTGTAGATGCTTGGACGGACACATGTGTTTTACATGTCATCCAAGACGCATCTTTTCTTGAAGACCCCTAGAACAAAATGCCGACACATACGCACCTGCAGGAGTGTCGGGAACAAGAGCTCCACCGGGACGGCCACATGAGCGGTGTGTGTGACTTGAATGTTGTGTGTGCGTGTGTGAGTGTGCGTGATGCTTGGACGAACAAATGTGTTTAACATGTCATCCAAGACGCATGGTTTCTTGAAGACCCTTAAGACAAAATGCTGACACATACACACCTGCAGGAGTGTCGGGAACAAGAGATCCACCGGGACGGCCACATGACCGGTATGTGTGACGTGTGTGTGTGTGTGTGTGTGTGTGTGCGTGTGTGTGTGTGTCATCGTGCGTGTAGATGCTTGGGCGAACAAACGTATCATCCAAGATGTATGTTTTCTTGAAGACCCCTAAAAACAAAATGCTGACACATACGCACCTGCATGAGTGTCGGGAACAAGAGATCCACCGGGACGGCCACATGAGCAGCTTCGTCTCTAAGAGCAGTCGCTCGTGTACTTGTCGACCCACTTGCTCAGATAGCACAGCAGGCGATCCACTACCACTACCACTACAACTACCAACAACAGTCTGGGTCTGGGTCTGGTTCGGGGTTGGGATTGGGGTTTGGGTTGGGGTTAGGGTTGGGAGCAAACGCACCTGCAGGAGTGTTGGGAACAAGAGATCCACCGGGACTGCCACATGAGCAGCTCCGTCTCCAAGAGCAGTCGTGTACTTGTCGACCCACTTGCTCAGATAGCACAGCAGGCGATCCACCTGAGCATTACCAAGCGGCTTCACACACGCCTGTATTTCAACAGAGTCCACGGGGGATGCTAGGACTGAGTGGAGCAAGACCTCGGAGTAAGAGAAGCCATCTACCACGGCAGCGGCGCATTTTGCTTGTGCCACCGTAGTGCTCAACTCTTCGAGGCTCGCTCTCTTGGGGTCCACGAAGTTGCCTCTTTTGATGAGAGTCTCGGCTTGTGCTCTCAAGGATTCATACAGCTGCTTCCTTGCTGCAATGTTAGGTGGTGGGAGGGTGGGGTCGTTAGTGGCGTCCAACATGGCAGGTGGGGGTCCTGGTGGCGGTGGTGGTGTTGTTGTTGTTGTTGGTGGTGGTGGTTGGTGTTGGTGTTGGTGGTGGGAGGATTCATACAGCTGCTTCCTTGCTGCAATTTTACGTGGTGGGAGGGTGGGGTCGTTACTGGCGTCCAACATGGCAGGTGGGGGTCCTGGTGGCGGTGGTGTTGTTGTTGTTGTTGTTGGTGGTGTTGGTGTTGGTGTTGTTGTTGTTGTTGTTGGTGGTGGTGGTGTTGGTGGCGGTGGTGGTGTTATTGTTGTTGTTGGTGGTTGGTGTTGGTGGTGGGAGGATTCATACAGCTGCTTCCTTGCTGCAATGTTAGTACGGGTGCGCAGGTCAGGTACATGTCAGTGTGGGTAGGTGGGTGGGTGTGCAGGTCAGGTACATGTCAGTGTGGGTGGGTGGGTGGATGGGTTTGTAGGTCATGTACATGTTAATAGGGGTAAGCTGGTCAGCACTTAGCTGGTCGGCACTTGGGTCTAGGTGGTTTAGGTTTAGGGCGGTTTGGGGATCAGGTGGTCTAGGGTTTAGGATGCAGGTGGTTTTAGGGTTTGGGTGGTTTAGAAAAAGAGGTGCTGCCCAGCTAAGTGCTGATAAGCTTCACCTGAGGTACCTGCAAGGTTGGACGGTCCAATTTTGACCCCACTTTCGACCCCCCCACACAAACACACACGAACACAAACACCACACACACAAACACCACCAGGACCCCACCTGCAATGTTGGACGCGGTTGCTGGTCCTAGTAGAGAAGATGAAGTGATGTGCATCTGCCTTGGTTGCACGCTATTCCCCCCCCCCCCCCCCCCCCACACACACACACACACACACCAGGACCCCCACCTGCAATGTTGGAAGCCGTTGCTGGTCCTAGTAGAGAGGACAGAGTGATGTGCATCTGCCTTGGTTGCACACTACCCCCCCCCCCCCCCCACACACACACACACACACACACACACAAACACCACCATCAGGACCCCTACCTGCATTATTGGACGTGGTTGCTGGTCCTAGTAGAGAAGATAGAGTAATGTGCATCTGCCTTGGTTGAACGCTAGCCCCCCCCTTCCCCCCCCCACCCCCACCCCCACACACATACCACCACCAGGACCCCCACCTGCAATGTTGGACGCGGTTGCTGGTCCTAGTAGAGAAGATAGAGTAATGTGCATCTGCCTTGGTTGAACGCTAGCCCCCCCCCACACACACACACACCCACACACACACACCCCCACCACCAGGACCCCCACCTGCAATGTTGGACGCGGTTGCTGGTCCTAGTAGAGAGGACAGTGTGATGTGCATCTGCCTTGGTAGGACGCTATCAAGCTTGCAGCAGGCCAGGGAGAGTAGACCAAACTGCTGTGCGAGGGCAATGGCCGGAAGCAGATCTTCGCAGCCGACCAAGGAGCTATCGGGCAATAGCTTCAACAGCTCCCCAACGTCATCCCACATCTTCTCCTCGCAGAGGAGAGAGACACACGTTGACAGCAGGACCATGGGTGGTAGGTACTTGTCTCCCCTCTCCGTGTTTAACTTCACGTGGGCTACAGCCTGCTTCAGCAGAGCGTCCAGTCCAAAGACCCTGATAGGAAGGGCTGCAGATGAGGTGGGGGGAGGTGGTGAGGGGTGGGGGGGAGGGGGTGGGGGCAGGAACCTGTCTCCCAATCCGTGCTGCACTTTACTTGGGCTACAGCCTGCCTCAGCAGAGCCTCCAGTCCAAGGACCTTGACAGGGAGGGCTGCAGAGGTGGTGGGGGGAGGTGGTGAAGGGTGGGGGTGGGGGGGGGGGGGGGGAGGGGGAGGGGGAGGGTGGGGGGTGGGGGGGGGGGGGGCAGGTACCTGTCTCCCTCTCCGTGCTTAACTTCACGTGGGCTACAGCCTGCCTCAGCAGAGCGTCCAGTCCGGGGACCTTGACAGGGAGGGCTGCAGAGGTGGTGTGGAGGGGGTGGGTAGGTGGTGGGGTGGGGGGGGTGGGGGGGGGGGATGCGTCATGCCATAAGCTTGTGAGGCTATATATATCGTCACTTAGTTTCCAATATTATGAGCTGCATGTTGTTGTCGTAATATTCCTCTCCCTCACGGTGCGCCAGGGAGCTTAACAGGGAGGGCGGTAGAAGCTGTGAGTGGGTGGGGGGAGGAGTTGGTGTTGGTGTTGTTGGTGGTGGGGGGGGTATGCGTCATGTCATAAGCTTGTGAGGTTACATTCTTCACTTGGTTCCCAATATTATGAGCTGCATATTGCTGTCTGTATATTCCCCTTCCTCACTGTGGTGCCAGGGAGCTTGACAGGGAGGGCTGCAGAAGCTGTGGGTGGGTGGGGGGAGGTGTTGGTGTTGGTGGTGTTGGTGTTGGTGTTGGTGTTGGTGTTGGTGTTGGTGTTGGTGGGTGGGGCATACATCATGCCGAAAGCTTGCGAGGCTATACTTCTTCACTTAATTCCCAATATTATGAGCTGCATGTTGCTTTCTTTATGTTCTTCTTCCTCACAGTGGCGCTAGGGAGCTTGATAGGAAGGGCTGCAGCAGCGGTGGGGGGAGGTGAGGTGTGTGTGTGTGGGGGGGGGGGGGGGGGGGGGGGGGTATGCGTCATGCCATAAGCTTGTGAGGCTATATTTCTCCCCGTAGTTCCCAATATTATGAGCTGCACGTTGCTTTCTTGATATTCCTCTTCCTCATGGTGGCGCTAGGGAGCTTGACAGGGAGGGCTGCAGCAGCGGTGGGGGGAGGTGATGTGTGTGTGTGGGGGGGGGGAGGTGGGGGGGGGGGGGGGGATGCGTCATGCCATAAGCTTGTGAGGCTATATCTCTTCCCGTAGTTCCCAATATTATGAGCTGCACGTTGCTTTCTTTATGTTCTTCTTCCTCATTGTGGCGCTAGGGACTTTATCAGGGAGGGCTGCAGAAGCGACAGGGGAAGGTGGTGTGTGGTGTGTGTGTAGTTAGTGTAAACCTTGTAGGGAAGTACTGTCGGATTTCTGTCCTCATGGTGGTTCTACAGTTATGTCTCCTTGATTCTGCCTCTAACGACCATGGCAGGGAGCTTGTCTGCCGTGGTCAACAGGGGTAGTGGTGAATGTTCGTTTGGTCGTGGGTTGGTATCTCTCGCCAACCAACACAGTGGCGCTAGGGACTTTGTCAGGGAGGGATGCAGAAGCGATAGGGGGAGGTGGTGTGTGGTGTGTGGTGTGTGAGTGAGTGTGTGTGGGCAGGGGGGGGGGCTTGACAGGGAGGGCTGCAGAAACAGTGGGGGGGGGGAGTTATTTCAGAAAGGGGATCTTCTGGTAGCTTTCAGGGATTTGGTCCTTTCCAAGGGTGGGGCCCAGATAGTGATTTGACCAGCGATGCATGCGGTGGGGGTTATGTTATTTCAGAAAGGGGGTCTTCTGGTAGCTTTCAGTGATTTGGTACTTTCCAAGGGTGGGGTACCACAGGTAGTGATTTTATCAGCAATGCATGCGGTGGGGTGGGGAGGGGTGGGGGGGGATGGGATGGGGTGGGGGGGGGTGGGGCAGGGGTGGGGGGAGTGGGGGGGGATGAGGGGGGGGAGGGGGGGGGGGGGATGGGTTGGGTTGGGTTGGGTTGGGTTGGGTTGGGTTGGGTTGGGTTGGGTTGGGCAACTCAGCTGCTAGTCGTGTAGTGTGCTAGTAGTGAAGTGTGCTAGTAGTGTAGTGTGCTAGTAGCACACACAGGCTTGGAGCACCATGGTGCAACATAGAGACACTGGTTCCTTCCCTTTTAAACAACCCTGCTCCCTAACGCCATCCTTCATCCAGGTGGTGGTTTTAGCAGCAATGCATGCGGAGGGAGGAAGTCAGCCCCCATTTAATTTTAGGGGTTCAGGGTTTAGTGGGTCTAGGGTTCAGTGGTTTAGTTTTTGAATCAAAGGTTTAGGGTAAGGTGGGTTTGGGCCTCGACGGCAGCCACGTCTAGGAGGGTTTAGGGTTCAGGTAAGTGGGGGCTTACTCAAATGGGGGTTAACTTCTCCCTACCAGCAGAAGCAGCATGCAGCTGAGTCAGCAACTTGCGGGCCGACTTCTCTTTGCATTTGGGCCCAGTGGCAACCAGATATGGGGTTTAGGGTTTAGGTAAGTGGGGGCTAAATTATCCGTCCCTGCAGAAGCAGCATGCAGCTGAGTCAGCAACTTGCTGGCCGCCTTCTCTGCGCTTTTGGGCCCAACGGCAGCGAGACCTGGGGTTTAGGGTTTAGGTAAGTGGGGGCTAACTTCTCCGTACCTGCAGAAGCAGCGAGCAGCTGAGTCAGCAGCTTCCTGGCCGCCTTCTCTGCGCTTTGAGGCCCGACGGCAGCCACGTCTAGGAGGATGTAGGGTTTAGGGTTTGGGGTTAAGGTTAGTGAGGGCTACCTTCTCCGTACCTGCAGAAGCAGCAAGTAGCTCAGTCATCAACTTCTTGGCCACCTTCTCCTCGTTTGGCCCCCTGACAATAACCCTGTCAAGGGCATTCATGGAGTAGCCTCCTGCCTGGGCCCCCTTGCCAGCTGCTGCGCCCCCATCCTGGTAGACCTTGGCAACACTAAGAAACACGGTGGAGGTGGCATAGGGCATTGTGGCAAGCGAATCTCCGATGCTGGCCTGGTAGCTGGAACCCAGCTTCAGCCGACCTAGTAGAGACAACAAGGTAGCAGGCTCTGCCTCCAGCTTCACCACCATCACTGCGCCGTTCAGGACAACCAGAAACTGGCCAGCAGTCTCTGAGTCGGCGATGATCTCGAACTGCTTATCCTCCCCTGAGTTAGGAGAGCCGCTCTCGAGAAGTACACTGCCCTGGGAGACTGTACATCCGAATTGCTGGTCGTGCAGGGCGTAGGTGAGGGTTGAGAGAGACACATCCATGGATGCTACAATGAACTGGGTGCCATCAACGGGGGCGCATCCAAAGACGCTGGTGCACTCAACATCATGATCATCGCGGCCGGCCTTCTTCCTTGGCGTGTGTGCAGCTGGCTGGGAAGCTGCTCCCGAGGGTGAGGTTTCGGAGCTGACCTGAACATCCACCTGGTTGGGAGCTCCACCCTCAGTGCTCAAGCCATGCACAAGGCTGACCACGCCAGATGACCATTTGATAAGTGCAAAGCCCAGCCCAAGACTGACACTCCGAGCTACAGCCTTGCCTGGTCTGCTCACGCTAATGTCCCTGACGAGTGTCAATGACGCTGACGCAGGTGAGAACTGGTAGTGGGTGATGCTGGTAACTCCCCCCTTAGCCGTATGCAGCAAAGCAAGCTGTAAGCCACAGCTGGAGGCAGAAATGAGCGATGAAGCTGTGGCTTGGCCTGATCCCAACAGCAGCAGCTCTTGGCTCTCTGAACCAGTAACACATCCAACCTGCCCATCCTGAAGGACCACGACTGTGCAGCCAGAGGAGGCCTTGGATGAGAGCACGTGCAGGGACTTTGGCTTGGCCGGCAAAGGGATTCGCGAGGTCACATCATCCCAGGTCTTCGCGTTGGGGTCCTTCAAATCCCAAGAGAGAAGAATATTGTTGGATGCCTTCGCCTCTCCCACGCTCACGGCGGCAAATAGCCTTTCTGCCGCAGGGTTACACACCACTGGGCAAAGGAAGCGTAGCTTTCCTGATGCCCCCAAAGGATAGGATGTCAGAGCACTATCGTCATGCATCGAATGCATGGCAGCGCCATCGCCATTCAAGGTCACGAGCACTTTCGACGGGCTAGACAGAGCTGCGCCGAGGGTGGCGGCATCAGATTTGTTGAAGATGCACTCGGCCATCTTAACGATGTAAGGCAGTGGCCGCCAATTAGAAAAGCTCTAACGAGTCGAAATCCAAAGCTGGACAGAATGAACTAGGAGACTCAGTCGGAGCATGTCTGTAGCAATTAGATGCATGCGGCGTCTAGGTGACCGGAGCCTACTCGGACTCACCTACATCGCTCAGCTACATCACTCAGCTACATTTACATCACCTCACCTACACCTACACCTACATCCTACATCGCTCGCCTCCATTGCGCAAGTGAAAGTTGTTTAAAACGTCCCGTTTCGCACCTGTAGCATCTTTTTGAGGATCCATTGCGTCATAGACATGGCTCGTGAAGTAATACTCGGTTGCTGGGTGAATCGAGTTATCGACCAGGGCACTTACCTGTTTTCAACACCAACGTTTCTCAAGCCAAAAGCTACGTTCCCAAGCATTAGACCCTCCCAAATCTGCGTTTGAGACGTAACCGTTTTACACATCTACGTTTCATGAGCCATAATTACGCTTCATGAGCCAAACTGTAAGTTTCCAACGTAGTGGACCTGCCGTCCTGCCGAAGTTTGAGTTTGAGAGGTCCGAAGTCTCTGGCACAGGCGTCAGGCTGGTCACAACAGTTCTCTACCCAAGTATCAGCTTCCACAGAACAGTGGATCAAGGGTTTAGTTCTTAGTCCCGGAGTGCCTAATCCCCCAAACGCCCTAATTCAGGCTGACTTCGGGAATACTTCAGTACTTGAGTTCGTTTGCTCAAATACCTGCCCCTCAGGGCCTGGGCTGGAGTGGGCATGAATGAATATCGTAGGATTTTTATTTTTTGTGAAAAAAACTACCGGTAAATCTGCCTCAAATTTAATTTGGCAGAATGATTGGAAACAGCATCTGTTCCAAAGCGCTCCATTTACCTGCAACTGAACTACAAAGAGATATCTCAAGCCCTAAGTGCGTCTACTCTTTTCTACTTCAACTTTTTTTTGTGGTACGGTTCAGCAGGTGTGATTGGTCGTGGGCTGGCTACTCCAGCCAGGCTTGGGGTGGATATACGGTACTACCCACTCGCGAGGGTAGTACTGACGAAAGTGACGAGTGCACTCGTCCGTTCCGTGTAGTAGAAACTCCGCCAGTCACATTTTGTAGGGCTACCACAGGGAGACCCATCCTTCAAAGGCGAGAATCCCCTTGGAAAAATAAGAAGAAGAGAACCAAATGAATGAAATACTATAGACCCCCGCTGATTGAAATGTCTCAAACAACTACGCTGACTGAAAACTTGAGTACATGACTGCAGGGTACTTCAGGAGGATCCCCAGCTCTGCTGCCTGAGACGCAATTGTATAGCCTGTGTCCCGCGACGCAACGGATTCTTCCTTCTGGTTAACGGACCCTCCTCACGTTGCGTACTGTAACGCAACGGACCCTGCGACGTAGGACGCAGCGTCCTGAACAAATAGTAGGGGGCCCTGGCGGGTCCCCTGGAGGTCGGCCCCGGTGGTGGTGTAATGTTCGTCAAGCAGCAGTGGCAGCCTCCTTGGTGATGGATGCACAAGCAGTTGCTTGCTTATCCGCTAAATTTAATATTGGGGGGGTCAAGAATCAATGTAGCATGGCATGGCATTATTATTCAACTGGGTGCCCTGTAAGGCTAATGAACTTATTAGCTCACTGACTTCCCGAAGTTCCATGGAGGCAGGTGCAGCAACTCCCGAGGATACAGTTGCTACTTCGCAACCTGCAGGAACTAGTGCGAAAGAGCACATTTCCTTGTCAAGCACAATGCGCTGATGTAATGAGCTACGAGAGTCACGAAGAAGCGAATTATCCAAGGGGAAATCGTAGACATTCTCCAGGTCCCTAGACTGAGTCCACAGGACAGGAGGAAAACCACAAATGAAAACGCCGCGTCCACAGTCCGCAACCCTGAGACACGTACGCGAATAAGTGCCCTCAGAGGTAATCCGCCCCCGACGGGAATCGAACACGAGTCGGAAAGATTTCAGGCCAGTCAGATTATCCGGCAATTTTTACCGGCGTTCTTGGGAAATATGACGATTTTAAGATTTGACGATGTAAAGATGTGAAGATGTGACGATATCGCGTAAGTATCCCATAGGTCTGTCCTCCTAAGGGGGCCGACCAACCTGCATGACTAATGACTTCCTATGATGTGGATCAGGTTTGTTAGACTAGTGCTAACTGCTAAGTATACTAATATACTATACGTCTGTATACGAGATGAGTTTCCGCGCCAAGTTGTTTATGAGTTTGGGTGAAGTCTGGAGAGGAGAAAAAATGTATACATTACTGCAGAAGACGGCAAGCAGATGAAAGAATGGGCTTTCGTTCACACCTTTTTATAAAACTGTTGAAACAACTTACACAGCAGACCAAGTTTAGGGTTTCCTAAACTTACACAGCAGACATTGATTATAGCAATTCAGGGGATGAACTGGACAAACGTTTCGTACTTCGTCGAGAATTGTCGAGAATTCCAGGCCAAATTGTCGAGAATTCTCGGATTTCCAGGCCAAAATTCTCGACAAAGTACGAAGTACGGAAACGGTTTGTCCAGTTCATCCCCTGAATTGCTACCGGTATAACTTTCGTGCTTGCACTGTCCCTCAGTGATTCTCTAGGAAAGAATTGTTGGGAGTTGTAGAGTGGGCCTAGCCCGTTTCAGTGATATATATTGGTCTAGTGGTACACCAAATTGCTGATATGAAGAAGGGTCGGGGGTTTGATCCCCCCTACGGCCGCCCCTACCACCGCGTTTGTCAACCGCGATGGTAGCTTTCCAGTTGAGGTGGTAGACCGTTCTCTGCACGAGTGCGATGGGTTCCCTTAATACCACGCCCCACCAGGCGTTCTCATTACTTTTTTTAGTGTGGGCATGTTGCAGGTCAACACTGACCTGTCAATGTTGCAGGTCAACGCTGACCAGTCAATGTTGCAGGTCAACACTGACCTGTCAATGTTGCAGGTCAACGCTGACCTGTCAATGTTGCAGGTCAACGCTAGTGGTAGACCAGATTGCTTGAGGATGAAGAGTCGGGGGTTTGACTCCCCCTTCGGACGCTCTTGGCGTTGCAGGTCGTTGTCAACCGCGATGGTAGCTTGTCCAGTTGAGGTAGGAGACCGCAACCAGACCGCTCCCCACCCGCGTACGACGGGCTCGCGCGAAAGGAGACCGCTCCCACGACGGGCTCCCGCGAAAGGAGACCGCTCCCCACCCGCGTACGACGGGCTCCCATAACAACACGCCCCACCAGGCTTTATCATTACCTTTACCTACCGCAACCAATTTTACAGTCTGCGGCCTGAGACGCAACCGACCCATAGACGACCCATAGCCTGCGTCCTGCGGTGCTACGAACCCTCCCCACGTTGCGCATCGGGACGCAACAGACCCTCAAACGTTGCGTCTGCGACGCAGGACGCAGCGTCCTGAACAAACCTGACTGGGGCCAACTACCATTAGGGAGCACGCCGGGTTTCCATATGTTTTTCTTTCAATTTCATTGACAGACCATCAGGGTCCTCCTGAACAACCCTGGCCTTAGTGCAAGCTAACAGGCTGGTCCCCTGGTCGTGGTCTTTTAGGTTGCACAATTAAACCAAAATTAGGTCTTTCAGCTAAAAACTACGAACGTGCTGTATACGAGTGTTTACGTGGTGGATTAGACTTTGCTAATGATGAGGAGAACGTAACCTCGTAATAAGGTGAACTACTTATTTATTTACCCCAACGTGCTCCGGCCTCTGGCCTGATCTCATGCAGGGTCGTCTAGAACGCTGCGACATGCATTGCAGACGCAATGTGAGGAGGGTCGGTTGCCTCACAGATGCAGATCCAGTGGGTCGGCCGCGTTCAGGAAACAGCTTTTGGAAGATCTGTTGCGTCCCAGACACAGACTTTGAAACCGGTTGCGTCTAATGAAGCAGATCTTGAAACAGGCTGCGTGACGAGGAGCAGACCCCCCCCCCCCCCCCCCCACCCACCCACCCACATATGACCAACCCTGCTGACGAAGCCCTACTTAAATACTGAATCTGTCCATGTAACCAAGTTCAACTTAAAGAACAACTGAATACGATTTGAAAAACAAATGAAAAAAATGAAAAGAAAAAAAGTGATTTGTTCGAGTTTACATTTTCTGGTAATAATCTTTTTTTACTGCCGAAGATGGCGAGCAGCCAAATTGCTGGCTGAAGCTATGTAACCAAGTTCAAGTTCAAAGAACAACTGAATACGATTTGAAGGTATCAGAACCTGATTTCCCCAATCGAGGACAAAACTTGATGTTCAAGGAACAAGTGGACTTTTTTTTTGTTGCGAAAGGACTTCCACCCCAGGAGGTGGGTCTCCCGACACAAACCAGCGACAACGAGGATTCAGTTCGAAGGGCGTTGCCACTCCTACAAAAGAGCAGGCGCACTTAGGGCTTAAGATATGGTGGGATTACTTGGTGCCTACTAGTATGTTCCATATGTGGCACACAGTTTTTTTGCAGGAGTCCCTCACAGCCGCTCGTTGCGTTCGTGGTTTTGTGGTAATCTGGGATATCAATCCTCGACCAAACGAACATTTACCACTACCACTTCCACTACTGAGATACCGACCCCCGACCCTGATCTTAACTCAGTCTTGTATCTATCCAATCAGGTGCAGCAAGATGCAATATGTGGTGTCAACCAATCCTTCCAATTTTGAGCCATGCAACCAAGTTCAACCTATCCTTCCGCTTTTGAGCCATGCAACCAAATTCTGTTATTGACCGGTTCTCACGGTCCTGCTAAAGTGTCCTAGAGCGCCAGGCTTCCCGCCTGGCTGCACCTGCTGTAGTGCTTCCGCCCGATAGGGCCTGCACGCAGCGGCGACTGTACCCTGATGTACTGTCGCCTTTCCTTCTTCTATCTGCCCTGTCGCCTGACAGAGCATCTCGTGTGTAACTGATAAGTAATCCTGCTGCCCCTTCTCGGTATCGCTCAAGTTGTAATACTCCGGAAAGCTTCAAATTAAACTTCAAGTTCAACCTTTTCTTCTTTTTCTTTTTCTTCTTCTTCTTCTTCTTCTTCTTCTTCTTCTTCTTCTTCTTCTTCTTTTTCTTATGTTATTCGTCTTCTCCTCTTTGTCTTCTACGTCTTAAACCAAGCATTGGAAGGCTTGGTGGGACTCCACCAGCACTTGGATGATCAACTGCTCAATGTGTGCCTCATCCTCTGCCCTCACTCAATCACCTGGTGGTGGTGGTCGGTGCCCTAGGGTTGGTGCCTCGCTAGAGCTCCCTGCCGCCGCAGGGGGCTGAGCCTCCCCACAAGCACCACCACAATCTCCACCCACCACCACCACCACCACCACCAGTTCTTAAACCACACCTTGGAAGGCTTGGTGGTACTCCACCAGGGCCTGTATGATCAGCTGCTCTATGTGGGCCTCATCCTCGGGCCTAACAATCTCGTTAACCACAAATCTACTTTCATTCTGTTGAGCACTCGCTTCGCTCCTTGCTTCAGCTGTTGCCTTGCGAACGATTGTGATCCTATCTTTGCGAGTGTCCAAGATGTTGGCCACAACTGCATCCACGTCGTAGTTAGCCAAGGCGTCAGATGCCTGTCGAGGAGGGGGAGGGGGTGCGGTGGTGCGTATGCGAGTGTGTGTGTGTAGTTTGCCAAGGCGGCAGATACCTATTGCAAAGGGAAAGGGGGTGGGTTGTGTGTGTGTGTGTGTGTGTGTGTGTGTGTAGTTTGCCAAGGCGGCAAATACCTATTGCAAAGGGAAAGGGGGTGGTGTGTGTGTGCGTATGTGTGTGTGTGTGTGTAGTTTGCCAAGGCGGCAGATACCTATTGCTAAGGGAAAGGGGGTGGTGGTGTGTGGTGTGTGTGTGTGTGTGTGTGTGGTGTGTGGTGTGTGTAGTTTGCCAAGGCGGCAGATACCTATTGCAAAGGGAAAGGGGGTGGTGTGTGTGTGTGTGTGTGTGTGTAGTTTGCCAAGGCGGCAGATAACCTATGCAAGGGGCAAAGGGGGGGGTTGGGGCGGGGGGGTGGGGGGGGGAGGGGCGAAAAGCGAGGCAGAGAAAGCTGGCCCAAAGGAAAGGGTGGTCCCCCCACGAGGCTTCTGATGCCACGCAAATAGCCGGACTCTCGGGTAGGGACGGGGTGGTGGGGGTGGTGTGTGTGTGTGTGTGTGTGTGTGTGTGTAGTTTGCCAAGGCGGCAGATACTATTGCAAAGGGAAAGGGGGGGGTGTGTGTGTGTGTGTGTAGTTAGCCAAGGCGTCAGATGCCTGTTGAGGAGCACCTGCTTCGCTCGCTGCTCCAGCCATTGCCTTTTGGACAATGGTGTGAGGTACGGCTGTGCGAGGGTGAAGAGGGGGGCCACAAACCGCAAGAAAGCGAGACTGAGCGAAGAGCAAGATAAAGGCGGGCAGTAGGCGGATACACGGAGTGGGACCGGGGACATGTTCTACGGGACGATGGTAGATAGCACGTAGGAGGCGCGTGGGGTGGGCGGCGAGGACTGCCAAGATCGGTAGGGGGCGCGGATGGTTAGGGTCGGTTGACTGGTTTGATGTCGACGTGGTGGGTTGGCGTTAGAGATGCTGCGCTGATAGGTGTTTCGTGGGGTGGTGTTGTTGCATCGTAGGTCGATTTTATTTTTTTTTTTTTTAGTTTTTTCTTTTTCTCTTTTTCTTTTTTTTTTCTTTGTTCGTAGAGTAAGAGCAAGGTGTCAGATGCCATCAAGAAGGTGGAAGGGGTGGGGTGGATTGTGTGCAGGGGGGGGGGTGGGACCAAACCCAAAAAATGTGGGTGGTTGGTGGTGGGTTAGGGTGGGGGGTGGGGTTAAGGGTGGGTGTGGGTTTGTGTGTCGTTTCCTTGCGAACGATGGTGATCCTGTCTTTGCGAGTGTCCAAGATGTTGGTCACAGCTGCTTCCATGTTGTAGTTAGCCAAGGCGTCAGATGCCTGTTGAGAAGGGGGAAGGGGTTGGGTGGGTCGTGATATGTGTGTGTGTAGTTAGCCAAGGCGGCAGATGCCTGTAGAGAAGGGGGAGGGGATGGGGTGGGTGGTGATATGTGTGTGTAGTCAGCCTAGGCGTCAGATGCCTGTTGTGAAGTGTGTGTGTGTATAGTTAGCCAAGGCGGCAGATGCCTGTAGAGAAGGGGGAGGGGATGGGGTGGGTGGTGATATGTGTGTGTAGTCAGCCAAGGCGTCAGAGGCCTGTTGTGAAGTGTGTGTGTATAGTTAGCCAAGGCAGCAGATGCCTGCATAGAAGGGAGAGGGGGTGGGGTGGGTGGTGAAGTGTGTGTGTGTGTGTGTAGTTAGCCAAGGCAGCAGATGCCTGTTGAGATGGGGGAGGGGGTGGTGGTGGTGTGTGTGTGTAGTTAGCCAAGGCAGCAGATACCTGTATAGAAGGGAGAGGGGGTGGGGTGGGTGATGTAGACTTAACATGTAATGTATGTAGACTTAACATGTAATGTATGTAGTAGACTTAACATGTAATGTATGTAGACTTAACATGTAATGTATGTAGACTTAACATGAAATGTATGTAGACTTAACATGTAATGTATGTAGACTTAACATATAATGTATGTATGTAATGTATGTAGTAGACTTAACATGTAATGTATGTATGTAATGTAGTAGACAAATGTAATGTATGTATGTAATGTATGTAGTAGACTTAACATGTTATGTCATGTATGTCATGTATTTAGGCTTAACATGTAATGTTGTAGACTTAAACATGGTCATGTATGTTAACTTAACATGTAATGTATGTGTGGACTTAACAATGTTATGTAGGTAGGAGATTCTTAAATGTAAGTATGTGACTTAACATGTAAATGATGTAGTAGACTTAACAGGTAATGGATGTAGACAAACATTGTATGTATGTAGACTGAACATGCTAATGTTGAGTAGACTAACATGTATGTATGGTAGTAGACTTAACATGTGAATGTATGTAGTAGGCTAACATGACTGTATGTAGTAGACTTACATTCTGTATGTAGTAGACTTAACATCGTATGTATGTAGATAGACTTAACATGTAATGTTGTAGACTTGAACATGTAATGTATTGTAGTATAATTAACATGTAATGCATGTAGACTTCACATGTAAGGTATGTAGTTAGACTTTTAACATGTAATGTTGAGTAATGTATGTAGTCGACTAACCTGTAATTGTAGGTAGACTTAACATGTAAGTATGTATGTAATGTATGTAGATTAACATGTGATGTATGTAGTTCGGGCTACTAAATGTAATGTATGTAGACTTAGCTGTAATGTTGTAGTAGACTGGACATGTAAGATGAGATCTTACATGTAATGTATGTAGTTAGACTTAACATGTAAGTGTGTAGACTAACATGGAATGTATTTAGATTGACATGTAATGTATGTAGACTTAACATGTAATGTATGTAGTAGACTTAACATGTAATGTATGTAGACTTAACATGTAATGTATGTAGACTTAACATGTAATGTATGTAGACTTAACATGTAATGTATGTAGACTTAACATGTAATGTATGTATGTAATGTATGTAGTAGACTTAACATGTAATGTATGTATGTAATGTATGTAGTAGACTTAACATGTAATGTATGTATGTAATGTATGTAGACTTAACATGTAATGTATGTAGACTTAACATGTAATGTATGTAGTAGACTTAACATGTAATGTATGTAGTAGACTTAACATGTAATGTATGTAGACTTAACATGTAATGTATGTAGTAGACTTAACATGTAATGTATGTAGTAGACTTAACATGTAATGTATGTAGACTTAACATGTAATGTATGTAGACTTAACATGTAATGTATGTAGACTTGACATGTAATGTATGTAGACTTAACATGTAATGTATGTAGAAGACTTAACATGTAATGTATGTAGACTTAACATGTAATGTATGTAGTAGACTTAACATGTAATGCATGTAGACTTAACATGTAATGTATGTAGATTTAACATGTAATGTATGTATGTATGTATGTAGTAGACTAACATGTAATGTTGTATGTAATGTATGTAGTTAGACTTAACATGTAATGTATTGTAGAATGATATGAATGTTTGTAGTCTTAACCTGTAATGTATTTGTCGACCGTCCTTAACATGTTATGTATGAGACTTAACATGTAAATGTATGTAGTAGGACTTAACATGAATGTATGTGAAAGACTGAACAGTAAGGGTATGTAGAGACTTAACATGTAATGTAGTAGTTAGACTTAACATGTAATGTATGGAGATTTAACATGAATGTATGTAGACTTAACATGTAATGTATGTAGGACTAACAGAATGTATGTAGTAGGACTTAACATATAATGTATGTTAGACTGAACATGTAAGGTATGTGTAGACTAAAACATGTAATGTATGTAGACTTAACATGTAATGTATGTAGACTTAACATGTAATGTATGTAGACTTAACATGTAATGTATGTAGTAGACTTAACATGTAATGTATGTAGACTTAACATGTAATGTATGTAGACTTAACATGTAATGTATGTAGTAGACTTAACATGTAATGTATGTAGTAGACTTAACATGTAATGTATGTAGTAGACTTAACATGTAATGTATGTAGTAGACTTAACATGTAATGTATGTAGACTTAACATGTAATGTATGTAGTAGACTTAACATGTAATGTATGTAGACTTAACATGTAATGTATGTAGTAGACTTAACATGTAATGTATGTAGACTTAACATGTAATGTATGTAGTAGACTTAACATGTAATGTATGTATGTAATGTATGTAGTAGACTTAACATGTAATGTATGTAGACTTAACATGTAATGTATGTAGACTTAACATGTAATGTATGTATGTAATGTATGTAGACTTAACATGTAATGTATGTAGTAGACTTAACATGTAATGTATGTAGACTTAACATGTAATGTATGTAGTAGACTTAACATGTAATGTATGTAGACTTAACATGTAATGTATGTAGTAGACTTAACATGTAATGTATGTAGACTTAACATGTAATGTATGTAGACTTAACATGTAATGTATGTAGTAGACTTAACATGTAATGTATGTATAGACTTAAATGGAATGTATGTCAGTAGATACCTTAACATGGTAATGTATGTAGACTTATTAAACATGTAATGTATGTAGTAGCTTAACCTGTTAATGTCTGTAGACTGTAACATGTAATGGTTTTTCATATGTAGTGATTAAACATTATGTATAGATTAACATGTAATGTATGTAGTAGACTTAACATGTAATGTATGTAGACTTAACATGTAATGTATGTAGGAGACATAACATGTAATGTATGTAGACTTAACATGTAATGTATGTAGTAGACTTAACATGTAATGTATGTAGACTTAACATGTAATGTATGTAGTAGACTTAACATGTAATGTAGACTTAACATGTAATGTATGTAGACTTAACATGTAATGTATGTAGACTTAACATGTAATGTATGTAGACTTAACATGTAATGTATGTAGACTTAACATGTAATGTATGTAGACTTAACATGTAATTGATGTAGCCTCTCAACAAAGTATGTATGTACTTGTATTGTTAGTAGACTTAACATGTAATGTATGTATGTAATGTATGTAGTAGACTTAACATGTAATGTATGTATGTAATGTATGTAGACTTAACATGTAATGTATGTATGTAATGTATGTAGTAGACTTAACATGTAATGCATGTATGTAATGTATGTAGTAGACTTAACATGTAATGTATGTAGTAGACTTAACATGTAATGTATGTAGTAGACTTAACATGTAATGTATGTAGACTTAACATGTAATGTATGTGTAGTAGATTACTGTAATGTAGTTAGATTAACATGTAATGTATGTAAGACTGAACATGTATGTATGTAGTAGACTTAACTGTTGTAAGTATGTAGTTAGACTTAAATGAATTGTAGTAGTAGTAGACTAAATGTAATGTATGTAGTAGACTAACATGTAATGTATGTAGGACTTAACATGTAATGTATGTAGACTTAACATGTAATGTATGTAGTAGACTTAACATGTAATGTATGTAGATTTAACATGTAATGCATGTAGACTTAAACATGTAAGTTATGACAGACTTCTAACATGTAATGTACGGTAGGACTTAACATGTAATGTATGAGATAAATGTAATGTATTAGCTAGATTTAAACATGTCAGTATGCTAGACTAACATGAATGTATGTCGACTCTTAACATGTAATGTTATGTAGACTTAACATGTAATGTATGTTAACTTAACATGAATGTATTTAAGATTTAACAGTATGTATGTATGTAAGTATGTGTAGACTTAACATGTAATGTATTTATAAGTATGTAGCTTAAATGTAATGTATGTAGACTTAACAGTAATGTATGTAGACTAACTGGTAATGTACGTAGAATTAACAGTAATGTATGTAGACTTAAAATGTACTGTATGTGACTTAACATGTAATGTATGTATAGACTTACATGTAATGTATGTAGACTAAATTGTACTGTATGTAGACTTCTTAACCTGTAATGTATGTATGTATGTTGTGTAGACTTAAATGTAATTGTATGTATGTCATGTATGTTTTTTTTTTTAGTAGACTTAAATGTAATGTATGTAGAATGTATGTAGGGACTTTAACATGCATGTATGGAGATTAAATGTATGTATGTAGACTTAACATGTAATGTATGTCGTAGACTTAACATGTAATGTATGTAATAGAACTTACATGTAATGTACGTAGTAGACCTAACATGTATGTATGTAGTAGACTTAACATGTAATGTATGTAGTAGACTTAACATGTAATTTTGTAGTAGAATTAACATGTAATATATATAGTAGACTTAACATGTAATGTATGTAGACTTAACATGTAATGTATGTAGTAGACTTAACATGTTATGTAGACTTAACATGTAATGTATGTAGACTTAACATGTAACGTATGTAGTAGACTAACAGTAATGGAGGTAGACTAACAGGTACTGTATGTCGACCTTAACATGGTTATGTATGTAGACTTAAACGGTAAGTACTTTTTTAATAGACTAAACATGTAATGTATGTTAGTAGACTTAACAGTAAATGAAATATAGACGTAACATGTAATGTATGTAGTAGAATTAACATGTAATGTATGTAGACTTAAACATGTAGTATTGTAGTAGACTAAAATGAATTATGTAGACTAATAGTTAATGTAATGTAGCGACTTAACATGTAAGGATGTAGTAGAATTAACATGTAATGTAGAATTAAAGTAATGTTGTAGACTTAAATGTAATGTAGTAGTAGATCTGAAAATGTAATGGACTGTAGTAGACTTTAACATGTAATGGGGGTTGTAGGAAATAACATGTAATGTAAGTCAGAACTTAAAATGTAATGTATGTGTCTAGACTGAAAAGGAAGTTGTAGACTTACCCTTTATGTATGTAGTTAGATTAAATGTAATGTATGTAGACGTAACATGTATGTAGGGTAGAGACTGACATGTAATGATGTAGTAACTTAACATGTAATGTAGTAGACTTAACATGTAATGTAGTAGGAGACTAAACATGGAAGTATGTAGGACTTAACATGTAATGATGAGACTTAAACCTGTAATTATGTAGTAGACTGTAAATGTAAGGAATGTAGTAGACTTAAACATGTAATGTATGTAGATTAAATGTAATGTATGTGTAGACTAAACAAGTAATGTATGTAGACTTAACATGTAATGGTATGTAGACTTAACATGTAATGTATGTAGACTTAACATGTAATGATGTGTAGACTTACATGTAATGATGTAGACTAACATGTAAGTATGTAGAAATAACATGTAATGTATGAGACTTACCATGTAATGTAGTAGACTTAAAATGTAATGTATGTAGACTTAACATGTAATGTATGGACTTAAAATGTAATGTATGTAGAGTAACATGTTAATGTTTGTATGTATGAGGTGTGACTAATGTAATGATGTATGTTAAATGTATGTTAGAGAATTACATGTAATTATGTATGGACGTATGTAGTCTACATGTAATGATGTAGACTAACTTGTAAGGTATGTAGATTAACAGTAAAGTATGTAGTAGACTTAACAGGTAATGTATGTTTTTTCGTTTGTGACGTAAGTGAAGTATTGTAGTAGACTTAAACAGTAGGTAGTAGAGATTAACAGGTAAGATGTAGTAGACTTGTAACATGTAACTAGTTAACATGTAATATATGTAGTAGACTTAACATGTAATGTATGTAGACTAAACATGTAATGTATGTAGTAGACTTAACATGTAATGTAGACTTAACATGTAATGTATGTAGACTTAACATGTAATGTATGTAGTAGACTTAACATGTAATGTATGTAGTAGACTTAACATGTAATGTATGTAGACTTAACATGTAATGTATGTAGACTTAACATGTAATGTATGTAGACTTAACATGTAATGTATGTAGTAGACTTAACATGTAATGGATTTGAATGACCATGTAATGTATGTAGTGTAGGACAACAGTAAGTGTTGTAGACACTTAAATGTAATGTATGTAGTAGCCTTACCATGTAATGTATGTAGATAACATGTAATGTATGTACGAGAGATAAAATGTAATATGTAGACTTAATGTAATGTATGTAGTGAAATAACATCGTATGTAGTAGACTGAACATGTCATGTATGAGTAGACTTAACATGTAACGTAGATTAACATGTAATTGTATGTAGACTTAACATGTAACGTATGTCGGACTTTAAA
>JACBWV010000524.1:928255-948255 GCA_013435795.1 Chlamydomonas sp. ICE-L
TAATGTTGTAGACTTAACCTGTACTGTTATGTAGTAGACTTACATGTAATGTATTAGACTTACCTGCTAAACTGTACTGTAGACTTAACATGTAATGTATGTAGTAGACTTAACATGTAATGTATGTAGACTTAACATGTAATGTAGACTTAACATGTAATGTATGTAGTAGACTTTAACATGTAACTATATAGACGTAACATGTATGTATGGTTAGTAGACTTACATGTAATGTCTCTAGTTAGACTTAACATGTTGTATTAGACTTACTGTAATGGACTTAACCCTTAAATGTTAATGCGTAGACTTAAAACATGTATGTAATTAGTATACTTAACATGTATGTAGTAGTGACTTAACCTGTATGTATGTATTAGACTTACTTAATGTTGTAACTTCATTAGTATGTTAACTTACACACTGCATGTATGACTACGTTAACCGTGTAATGTATTAATTTACATGTACATGTTGTAGACTTAACATTAATGTTGTAGTAGACTTAACATGTAATGTATGTTAGACTTACTGTACGGTATGTATACTTCTTCACCTTTAATGTATGTAGTAGATTAACATGTAATGTATTAGTGAATAGACTAACATTTAACTGTCTGTATGTGACTTAACATTAATGTATGTAGAGACTTAAACATTTATGTAGTAGACTTAACATGTATGTAGTAGTAGCTTAACATGATCATGTATGAGACTTACCATTTACTGTGTGTCGACTTAACATGTAAGTATGTAGAAATTAAACAGTAATGTATGTAGTGACTTAACATGTAATGTATGGTAGACTTAACATGTATGTAAATGTAGACTTAACATGTATGTATGTAGTAGGCTGTTAACATGTAATGTATTAAGAGACTTAACATATAATGTTGTCCGACTTAACAGATGTAATTATGTAGTAGCTTAACATGTTAAGGTTATGGTAGACTTAACATGTATTGTAGTACTTACCTGTTCATGTATTTAGTCACGTCCATTAAGGTATGTAGTGACTTAACATTTACTTATAGTAGACTTACCTTAATGTAGTAGCTTTAACATGTAAGGTTGTAACTTACATGTAATGTTTTGGTAGAATTAACATGTATGTAGACTTAACACTGTATGTATGTCGTAGACTCTTACTGTAATGTATGTAGAACTTAACTGTAAGTCTGTAGACTTAACATGTTATGTAATTTACTTACTGTAACTGGTAAATGTGTAACCGTAACTGTAATGTTGGAGCTTAACATTTATGTAGGTAACTTAACAGGAGTAATTTATGTAGAACTTAACAGGTAATGTATGTAGCCTTAACCTGTAATGTAATTTGGTGAACTTACCATGTAATGTAGAACTAACATGAATGTATTAGTAGACTTACATGTAATGTATGTAGACTTAACATGTACTGATGTAGTAGCCTTCATGTGATGTATGCGACTTCACATGTAATGTATGGAGTAGACTTAACTGTACTGTATGTAGTAGACTTAACGTGTATGTTGTAACTTAACATGTATTATGTTCTTGACTTTAAAGTAATGTATGTAGTACGACTTAACACTGAAATGTAGTAGACTTAACATGTAATGTATTAGTGACTTAACATGATATGTTGTATCTTAACATAGTAATGTATAGTAGTAGACTTACATGTGTGTATGTACTTAACCGATGTATGTATGACTTAATTAAATGTACTGTATGTAACTTAACATTAATGTTGTAGTAGACTTAACATGTATTATGTCGTAGCTTAACATGTTATGTATGTAGTAGACTAAATTACTGTATAGTAGTGACTTAACATGTATGTAATGTATAGACTTAACATGTAAGTAATGGTAGACTTAACATGTATGTTATGTATAGACTTAACATTAATTTATGTAGACTTAACTGTATGTATGTAGGCCTAACAATGGTAATGTATGTAGTCTACTTAACATGTTGGTTTGACTTAACATTGTAATGTTATGTCGTAGACTTAACATGTATGTATGAGACTTACCTGTACGTATTACGACTTAACATTGTATGTAGTAAGACTTAACATGTAATGTATGTAGACTTAACATGTTAATGTAGACTTTAACATTAATGTGTAGTTTGACTTAACCATGTAATGTATGTAGTTTGAACTTACCATGTACTTTATGTAGTAACTTCCTGTAATGTATGTAGTAACTTAACATGTAATGTAGGTGACTTAAACATGTTAATGTATTGTAGCTTAACTTGGTAATGTATGTAACTTAACATTTAAGGTATTTAGACTTAACATTACTGTTATGTAGACTAACATGTAATGTGTTGTAGTGACCTTAACCTGAATGTTGTCGACTTAATGTAATTCTGTAGACTTACCATGTATGTATGTAGTAGACTTAACATTAATGTATGTAGGTAGAACTGAACATGTAATGTATTTAGACTTCAACATTTAATTATGTAGTAGACTTAACATGTATGTATGTAGACTTACCATGTACTTGTAGTAGACTTACATGTAATGTAATGTAGTAGACTTAACCTGTAATGTGGTAGACTTACATGTAATGTCACTTACAATGTAATGTATGTAGTAGACTTCACTGAACGTATGGTAGTATGACTTACAGGTAATGTATAGATAGTAGCTTTAACATGTACTGTTTTCTAAGACTAACATGTAATGTATGTAGACTTAACATGTAATGTATGTAGTAGACTTAACATGTAATGTATGTAGACTTAACATGTAATGTATTTAGACTTAACATGTAATGTATGTAGACTTAACATGTAATGTATGTAGTAGACTTAACATGTAATGTATGTAGATTCCCAGTAATTATTAGTATACCTTAACCTGTATGTATGTAGTGACTTAACATGTAATGTATTAGTAGACTTAAAAGTAATGTTGTAGTAGACTTAACATGTAATGTATTAGTAATCTAACATTTAATGTATGTAACTTAACATGTAATGTTGTAGTAACTTACATGTATGTATGAAGACTTAACATTTAATGTAATTAGACTTAACATTTAAGGTATGTAGTAGACTTATTAACACTGTAATGTAATTAGACTTCATGTACTGGATGTAGAACTTAACATGTATTGTATGTAGTAGACTTAACATGTATGGTATTTAGTGACTTAACAGTATGTTTAGTCGACTAACCAGTATGTATGTAGTAGAGACTTAACATGTAGATGATCTGTAGACTTAACATGTATGTATGTAGACTTCCCATGTAATTGGTAATGTATTAGACGTACATGTATGTTATAGACTTCACTGTAATGTATGTAGACTTAACATGTAAGTATGTAACTTAACTGTAATGTTGTAGACTTAACATGTATGTATGTAGACATTAACATGTATGTAACTTACATGGTAATGTAGTATAGACTTAACAGGTAATGTGTAGACCTTAACATGTATCGTATGTTGTAATGTATGTCGTAGACTTACTGTAATGTTGTAGACTTAACATTAATGTAGCTTAACATGAATGTATGTATAGACTTCAACATGTATGTTGTAGTAGCTTTAACCTGTATGTATGTATAGACTTAACATGTAATGTATGGAGTAGACTTAACATGTATGTTGTAGTGACTGACATGTATGTTTGTAGACTTAAACAGTAATGTATCTGCTAGAGCTTAACATGTATGTTGTAGACCTTAACATGTATGTTGTAGCTTAACATCCACTGTAATGTAATGTTTTAGACTTACCATGTAGTGTATGTATATACTTAAAGCATGTAGTAGTTAGACTTACATTTAATGTAGGTAGACTTACATGTAATGTATGTAGTAGACGTAACACTGTATGTATTTAGACTTTACCATGTACTGTATGTAGTAGAACTTAACATGTACGTATGTAGACCTTACTGGTACTGTATGTAGACTTTACATGTAATGTTATGTAGTAGACGTACATGTAATAGTATGTAGACGTAATAACATGTAATTAGTAGTAGACTTAACATGTAATGTTGCAGACGTAAATTTAATTCTGTACTTAACATGTAATAGTATGTATAGACTTAACCTGTAATGTATCTTAGCTTAACATGTAATGTAGACTTACATTTACTGTAATGTAAGTAGACTTAACATGTCATGTATGTAGTAAGACTTAACATGTAATGTATCGTAGTCGCTTAGCATGTTGTCTGTTAGACTTAACATGTAATGTTCAATGTGACTTAACCATGTACTGTATGTATAAACTTAACAGTGTTTGTAATTGACTTTAACATGTAATGTCTTTAGACTTAACCTGTAATGTATGTCCACTTAACCTGTAATGTATGTAGTAGACATATAACATTAAGTATGTAGACTTAACATGTAATTATGTAGACTTAACAATGTAATGTATGTGTAGACTTAACAGTAATGTATGTAGTCGACCGTTAACAGTAATTGTATAGTAGTAAGACTTAACATGTATGTATGGTAGACTTAACTTATGTATGTAGTAGACTTACACGCCATTTACTGTATGTAGACTTCCATGTACTGTATGTTAGACTTACCTGTAATGTATGTAGTAGACTTCAACATGTATGGTGACTTAACATGTAATGTATGTGTAGCTTCACATGTCACGTTATGTTAGACTTACATGTAATGTATTCTTGAGACTTACATGTAATGTTATGTATCAGACTTAACATGTACTGTCGGTTGACTTAAACATGTAATGTTTGTAGGTAGAACACCATGTATGTATGTAGACTTAACTGTAAATGTATTTAGACTTAACATGTAATGGTATGTAGACTTTAACTTATGTATGTATTGACTTAACTTTAATGATGTGGCTTAACATGTAATTTGTTAGTGAGACTTAAAATGTAATGTTGTAGTAGACTTAACATGTAATGTGTGTAGTAGACCTTAACTGTAATGTAGTGTAGACTTAACTGTAATGTAATGTAGTAGACTTAACATGTATATGACTAACATGACAGTATGTAGTATACTTAACATGTAATGTATAAGACTTACCATCTAATGTATGTAGACTTAACATGGTTCCTGTATGTAGTGATAGACTTAACATGTAATGTAGGTAACTTCAATGTAATGTATGTAGACTTAACATGTAACTGTATGTATAACTTAACATGTAATGTATGTAGTAACTTAACTGTTGATAGTAGTAGACTAACATGTAATGTATGTTAGTATAGACGTAACATTTAATGTATGTAGCCTTACCATGTAATGTATTAGAACTTAACCATGTAATGTATGTAGTAGACTTAACATGTAATGTATGTAGACTTAACATGTAATGTATGTAGACTTAACATGTAATGTATGTAGACTTAACATGTAATGTATGTAGACTTAACATGTAATGTATGTAGACTTAACATGTAATGTATGTAGACTTAACATGTAATGTATGTAGACTTAACATGTCTTATGTATGGGAATGTACTGTAGTCACAGCTAACAGTTAATGTATGGTATGAAGACTTAGCATGTAATGTAGAACTTAACATGTATGTATGTAGTAGACTTAACTGTATGTCTTGACTTACATGTAGGTGGTGCTTAATGTAGTAGACTTCACGTGTATGTCTGTAGTAAGACGTAACATGTAATGTATTAGTAGACTTAACCTGTAATGTATGTCGTAGACTTAACATGTAGTATGTCTACTTAACAGTATGTATCTAGTAGACTTAACATTACTGTATGTAGACTTAACATGTAATGTATGGTAACTTTACTGGCTGTTGAGACTTAACTGTATTTATGTAGTAGACTTAACATGTTGGGATGTAGACTTAACATGTATGTATGTAGTACCTTACATGTAATGTCTGTTATCTTAACATGTAATGTATGTAGACTTAACTGTAAATGTATGTAGTAGACTTACCATGTAATTATGTTAGACTTACATGTAATGTGCGGTATGTGGAGTATTAATACCTGTTTTACAACGTCCATCCATCCGTCTTTATCAGAATGTCGGGATCGGTCTCCAACTTGAAGCTCACGACCATTGCCTTGGGAGCCCACTGTTGCGTTAGCAGACCCAACATCTTGGGCACCTTATGAAGGGACAAGGCCAGAGGACCACCGCTACTCTGGATCTTGTGCTCGGCCTGTGCACAGTGGGCATACATACACATGAATACCATGGGGTGCATGTCTGTACACCTTTGGAAATACGAAATATCTTGGGCACCTTATGAAGGGACAAGGCCAAAGGACCACCGCTACTCTGGATCTTGTGCTCGGCCTGTGCACGGTGGGCATACACACAATTAATACCATGGGGTGCATGTCATGTTTTCTGACACCTGTAGCTTCAAATCTCGAAAGGGTAGAGGATCGAGAGGCCATGCTTTGACAGTGTTAATTCATACTTTGACAGTGCTGATTTTGTCAATTCGCTGACTTTGCATGAATTGACTTTGTCAAAGTAAACTGACGGCGGGAGCCAACTGACCTTGTCAATTCGCTGACTTTGCATGAATTGACTTTGTCAAAGTAAACTGACGGCGGGAGCCAACTGACTTTGTCAATTCGCTGACTTTGCATGAATTGACTTTGTCAAAGTAAACTGACGGCGGGAGCCAACTGACTTTGTCAATTCATACTTTGACAGTGTTAATTCATGCTTTGGCAGTGTTAATTCATACTGACAAGTCTTAGGCAGCGTCCCAAGCGACGCGAAAAAGTTGGCGGAGAGTTTTGCAATGGAATCGAGCGGACCGAGGCCAGTTAGTTACGAAACAGTTGGCTGACGTGTCAGGCTTCGTCTCGGGGGGTCGGTCAGTCAGTCAATCGGGCAGTGGGGTGATCCTGGAGGCTCCTGCCCCCCAGAAGGGAGAGCTCAGCCAAAAATCAAAACCAAATGAGCTTTTACCCTTTTGTTCTACACCAGATTTCTGTTCTCGTTGAGCTCATCTTAGGACACCTGCGGTATCTTGTAACAGATGTGCCACCCTGTCATCTTTTAACAGAAGTGCCATCCTGTTGTCTTTTAACAGATGTGCCACCCTGTCATCTTTTGAGAGATGTGCCACCCTGTCATCTTTTAACGGATGTGCCACCCTGTCATATTTTAACTGATGTGCCACCCTGTCATCTTTTAATGGATGTGCCACCCTGTCATATTTTGACAGATGTGCCGCCCCAGCCAATCTCCCCACCTGACAATGTACACCTTCAGAACCAATAGAATGTCAATATGTGTTGATTAGTAGGGAACGGCAAATCATATGATGTTTACCAAAGACGAGTATGCTATCATATGCTATCATACAAAAATCATATGATTTAATATCATATGATATGATGCCCCAGGCCAAAGTTACCAAGTCAGACCGCTGGCATCATATGATATCATATGATGACATGATATCATATGATATCATATTGCCGATCCCTATTGATTAGACACTCCAAGTATGTGTCCTGGTCATGCTCAGCCTGAGCACAATCACAATGTTTTCCAACGACCCATTGCCATTCCGTCGCTGCATGGCAACACATGGGTCTGGCTTAACGAGTTAGACATGGTCCCCCCCCACCCACACACCCACACTACCACGAGACATGAAGAGATAGACTCGCCAGTTCTGACCAAGGGAACGACGCATGGATCTGGCTAAACGAGTCAGACATGCCCTCCCCCCCCCCCCTCCCCCCCAACACACACACACACACACCAGATATGCCCCCCCCCCCCCCCCCCCACACACACACCACCCCCACACACCATCACCAGGCACACACCACCACCAGACATGCCCCCCCCCACACACCACCACCAGACACACACCACCACCAGCGCACGCACACCACCACCAGACATGAAGAGAACGACTCACCAGTTCTGACCAAGGGATGTAGAAGTCTGAAACAGCAGCTGCTAGGTAGAACATGACTTGTGGGCCAAACGGCTGCATGGCCACGCTAAGGGTCCGCAAGTACTGCATGGTAGGTTTGTATGGTGTAGTACTGCATGGTAGGTTTGCATGGTAGGCTGGTATGGTGTAGTACTGCATGGTAGGTTTGCATGGTAGGTTTTTATGGTGTAGTACTGCATGGTAGGTTTGTATGGTGTAGTACTGCATGGTAGGTTTGTACGGTGTAGTACTGCATGGTAGGTTTGTATGGTATACTACTGCATGGTAGGTTTGCATGGTAGGTTTGTATGGTGTAGTACTGCATGGTAGGTTAGTATACCTCCCCCCCCTACACCCCATGCCCTCCCCTTTGTCCCCATGCCCTCCCCACCCCCTCATGCCCCCCCACACCCCCTCATGAGCCCCCCCATCCCCCCCCACCCCCCTCAAACCCAAACCCAACCCATGAACACCCCCACCCCACAACAGAGATGGTCAGCAATGCCAGCCTTACCTGCAGATACAGGAAAATTGTTTCAAAGCTAATAGACAAGAGCAGATTTGACTCTTTGATCCGTTGAAGCCTCTTCTTCATGCCGGCTGCAGCTACTGCGCGATTGCTGCTAATAGACAGGAGCAGATTTGACTGTTTGACATGTTGAAGTTGAAGTCCCTTCTTCACGCCAGCTACTGCTACTACATGCTCACACATTCCTCGACACACCCCTGGTGTAATGTTTTTTTTTTGCTTTGTGGGTGCTTTTTTCTTTTTGTTTAAAGCACAGAGTCTCATACACCCTCGCGGTGTCAAGTAGACTTTAACATGTAATGTAATGTAATGTAATGTAATGTAATGTAATGTAATGTAATGTAATGCTCGCTGCTTATGGACAGGCTTGCTACAGCATCTACACCCTTGCACATACCATATCATGCTTTACACGTGCACATAAACGACACACTTAACAAGCTTCATGCCCTCCCCCAATGAGCCCCCCACCCACCCACCCACCACCGCCTTATGCCCTCTCCTTCCCCCCCATGCCCTCCCGACTCCTTCATGCCCTTTCCCCCCCCCCCCCACCCCCCCACCCGCCCCATGAACAACCTACAACAGAGATGCTCAGCACTTCCAGCCTTACCTGCAGATACTGGAAAATGGTTTCAAAGCTAATAGACAGGAGCAGGTTTGACGCCTTGATCCGTTGAAGCCTCTTCTTCACGCCAGCTATTGCTACTGCATGCTCGCTGCTGATGGACAGGCTTGCTACAGCATCCTCCTCCCCACTGCTACTTTCTGTAGCTTTTTGTTTGCTGCCCACCAGCTCTTGTTGCCCTGGGGGGGTCAGCTCAATGATCTGGTCCATGAGCTCGACGGTGGAGACTGAGGGCAGCTCCCATGCGAATGGCTGGAGGGAGAACTTGCGGTTGAGAAAGATCACGGCGTAGCCCGCCTTCATGAGCAGGAGGGTGTGCAGGGAAAGGGGTCAGCAGGGAAAGACACGTCTGGTGCGAGGGGCAAGAGTGGGGCCTGCTCAATGATCTGGTCCATGAGCTCGACGGTGGAGACTGAGGATAGCTCCCATGCAAAAGGCTGGAGGGAGAACTTGCGGTTGAGAAAGATCACGGGGTAGCCCGCCTTCATGAGCAGGAGGATGTGCAGGGAAAGGGTCAGTAGGGCAAGAGTGGGGTCTGCTCAATGAATTGGTCGAGGAGCTCGATGGTGGAGATAGAGGGCATCTCCCATGCAAAAGGCTGGAAGGAGAACTTGCGGTTGAGGAAGATCACGGCATAGCCCGCCTTCGTGAGCAGGAGGGTGTGCAGGGAAAGACAAGTCTGGTGCGAGGGGCAAGAGTGGGGCCTGCTCAATGATTTGGTCGAGGAGCTCGATGGTGGAGACTGAGGGCATCTCCCATGCAAAAGGCTGGAAGGAGAATTTGTGGTTGAGGAAGATCACGGCATAGGCAGCCTTCATGAGCAGGAGGGTGTGCAGGGAATGGGTCAGTAGGGCAAGAGTGGGGTCTGCTCAATGATCTAGTCCAGGAGCTCGATGGTGGAGACTGAGGGCAGCTCCCATGCGAATGGCTGAAAGGAGAACTTGCGGTTAAGAAAGATAACGGCGTAGCCCGCCTTCATGAGCAGGAGGGTGTGCAGGGAATGGGTCAGTAGGGCAAGAGTGGGGTCTGCTCAATGATCTAGTCCAGGAGCTTGATGGTGGAGATAGAGGGCAGCTCCCATGCAAAAGGCTGGAAGGTGAACTTGCGGTTGAGAAAGATCATAGCATAGCCCGCCTTCATGAGCAGGAGGATGTGTATGGAAAGGGTCAGTAGGGGGAGACAAGTCTGGTGTGAGGGACAAGAGTGGTGCCTGCTCAATGATTTGGTCGAGCAGCTTTACGGTGGAGACTGAGGGCATCTCCCATGCAAAAGGCTGAAAGGTAAACTTGTGATTGAGGAAGATCACGGCGTAGACCGCCTTCATGAGCAGAAGGATGTGAAGGGAAAGGGTCAGTAGGGCAAGAGTGGGGTCTGCTCAATGATCTAGTGCAGGAGCTCGATGGTGGAGATAGAGGAAAGTTGCCATGCAAAAGGCTAGAAGGAGAAGATGCGAAGATCACAGCAAAGCCAGCCTTCAAGAGGAGGAGGGTGTGCATGGAAAGGGTCAGTAGGGGAAGACAAGGCAGGTGTGAGGGGCAAGAGTGGGGCCTGCTCAATAATCTGGTCCAGGAGCTCGATGGTCGAGACTGAGGGCAGCCCCCATGCAAAAGGCTGGATGGAGAACTTGCGGTCGAGGAAGATCACGGCATAGCCCGCCTGTGAGCAGGAGGATGTGCAAGGAAAGGGTCAGTAGGGGGAGACAAGGCTGAGGTGAGGGACAAGAGTAGGGCCTGCTCGATGATTTGGTCGAGCAGCTTTACGGTGGAGACTGAGGGCATCTCCCATGCAAAAGGCTGGAAGGTAAACTTGCGGTCGAGGAAGATCACGGCGTAGACCGCCTTCATGAGCAGGAGGGTGTGCATGGAAAGGGTCAGTAGGGGAAGACAAGGCAGGTGTGGGACAAGAGTAGGGCCTGATCAATGCTTTGGTCGAGGAGCTCGACGGTGGAGACTGAAGGAAATTCCCATGCGAAAGGCTGGAAGGAGAACTTGCGATGAAAGAAGAAGGCGTAAACCTAAAGCAACCTAGATACCTGGGAGCTGATATTGTCAGCTTTCCAGTGCTCCTGGAATCTTTGGATTTGTCCCAGTGACGGTCTCAGGAAGCTGCCTAGAAGCTGGTGCTGGTAGCAGAGAAGAAAAACAGTAGGTAGAACCAAATACGTATCAGACGGAGTGCCATGAACTTCTATGTAGATACAGCTCCTGCAAAGTACACAGTACAAAGTACACAGTACAACTACACATCTGACCCACCGCCAAGAACTTCTCTCTAGAAACAGCTCCTGCAAAGTACAAGGTACAAAACACACAGTACAACTGCACATCTGACCTACCGCCAAGAACTTCTCTGTAGATACAGCTCCTGCAAAGCATACATGGGTCCTTGTGATCAGCTCGATTTGGGGTGTGAGTAGGGGTCGGCTATGTTATATAATATTAGTGAATAAATAGTATTTTCTAATATTATCTAGTATTAGTCGAACGAGCCGTCTCACCAGAATTTTGAATTTATTTCCGTTCCCTAGGTGTGTGCAAACTGCACGAAGCATGCAGAATTTGACCAGTGATGCATGCAGGATGTGACCAGCGCAAGCATGCATAATATGCCAAGCGCATTTCCTTCCTAAGGGATGCTGTCTCCATCTGTCATGCCTGGGAGACAGCCTACCGTGGCTCAGAAGGAGGTAAGCTGTGCCTCCTTGACCTGCACACCCCTGACAGGGTAATATCTGCACCAATGGGATCATACATGCTCTGTTTCTTTTTTTGGCTACGAGTAGCAGCTTCAAGGCAGATACACTTAAATAATATTGTAGATATACAAATATATTTAGGTATATTTAACACATCTGATATATTAGATATCCCTAAATAATATTCCCTGGCACACACCCTGCACATGCCATTTTGCACCACACGCATGCAGCGCCAGTACATTTTGTCAATATTTTTGCAGCTTAGAGACCTCATTGCATTTTTCACATGCACTATGACCGTGAGCCATCCACCCATGCAGCTCATCACTTCAATATCAGTAATCCACCCGTGCAGCACGTCACTGCCCTCCCCCCACATGACAGCATCAACACAGAATCCTATAATTATCGTACCACGAGTGCCGGCAGAAAAGTTATCGATGAAGCGCACGCATCGCCTCTCTAAAGGAACGGTGGTGCCGCCCGAGGTGACGATAACGATAGGCCGGCGGAGTCGAGATGAGTTCGCATCCCCTCCGTCTGATTCGCGATGAGCGCTCAGGAATTCGGCTAGTCGCGTTTGCAAACGATCTGTCTCGACTACCGGGCAGTCCTCGAAGAAAGCCTCGGCCGCGTCCATTTGATCAGGAAGAGATTAGAGCTGTTGAGTGGAAAGATTGGAGGTAAATCTTGGATGAAGATATTGGAGCAATCGGGTGGAGAGAATGAATTTGTCCAGAAAGAGATTGGAGCAATTGGGAATGCACCTGGCTGTGCCTGACACGCCCGGCTGTTGTTGGGGAGAAAGGCAAGTCAGGAGAGGGAAGAGGCCATGCGCTGCGGGATGCGGGGTTAGGATAGTGAATGGCGAACCTGCAGTGCAACCTCTGCTGAGGTCTTACCGCGCTGATCTGGCAGCTGGTGGCAGGTTAGTTGAGAGGTTTCGGAACTTGATCCGACAGATCAGATGATACGCTGCGATCGTGGCTTGGCTTGTGGGTTCGTAGTCGATACGTTTTTAACACCGGTGGGTTTTTAAAGACCTTGTAATAAGGTCCAAGCTTGGGTCCAAGATAAGGTTTTGTTATAAGAGATGGCAGGTGAGGAGAGGTTTCGGAACTTGATCACACCGAAGGTGAGTTGAAGTCTGAGAGAACGAGCTGCTGAAAAAAACATCTTCAGGATCTGGACTTCTGGAGGTGCCCAGGCCTCCAAATGTATACTCATTCCGATTGATTCATTATTAGAATGGGGCTTTAATGGCATTGCTGTTGTTGTTGTTGGTAGTGTCATTCAGATGTTGTTGTTGTTGGTAGTGGTAGTGGCAATCAGTTGTTGTTGTTGGTAGTGGTTGTGGTAATCAGTTGTTGTTGTTGGTAGTGGTAGTGGCATTAAGTTGTTGTTGTTGTTGTGATTCATGGCGATGTTTTGAGCATTTTTCAGGTCATTCTGGGCACCTCATTTGGGGGGGGGGGGGGGGGGGGGGGGGGGGGGGTCCTCTTCAGGTTTTTGACATCTTTTTACTCAGACCTCCATATGACATTCTGAGACCAACCTTCAGATTATATTGAAACAAGTTTTAAGAGCGTGTCGCAAGCGACACGGAAAATCGCTTTAGCAGTCACCGGCAGGGAGTTGCGGAAGTAGTGGAGAAAGTAGCTACTCGTAGCCGAATAGAGCTACAAACATTGAACAACTTTTGCGAACGATTTTGACCGCTGCGATGCTAACAACTCAAGTCATGCGCACTCCAACTATGAGCAAAAATGGTGGGTGGGGAGGTGGTCGGAATCGTTCAAACGCCTCGGACCCTCGGACAGACGGACGGACATCGGACATCGGACAGACGGCGGACAGAGACACGGGCAACACGGGGGGAATCTAGGGCTTCAGGACGTGATGTTAAGGACACCACAGCGGCGTGGCTTGACGGAGTGACGGTGCTGGTTGGGTTTTTGGATGTCGACAATTCTGCTTGGCAGCTTTTTCTCAGCCCCGCTCCTGAAGAGGTTGGTCGCGCAAGCTAACGTTTCTGTGTAGTGCGACTGATAGACATATAGAAAGGAATGCGCAGCGTCGAAAAACCGAAGCATCTCACGGGAGCGGGAAGAGAAGAAGGAAACAAGACGAGGCGCGCCATTACTCGATGTACATCTCTTGTAATCCAACGTACGCGTACGTTTCTGATTTTTCAATGATTTTTCAAATACGCAAATTTGACAGGAGACGCTCGAAGCGAGTCGCAATCGACTGCTCGAGCCTCACCTAATCTCGATTCCTAGTAACTTCTTCTTTGCTCTTTTTTCTGCACTTGGCAGCTCCCTTGAAGCACTTGAATTGGTCGACCGAAGTTGCTTCCCACCTACCTTACTCATTTCCTGAACTGCTGCATCGAGCAAGCAGCTGCATCGACCGAGTGATCGAAGCAATCCAGCCAGCATTCGCTCTTGTCGATTTAGGCGTTCACCACATGCTACCGACCCTTCCAGACAAGCTCTGAGCGTCTCCTGCTGCCCATGGAGTCTGATGGAGATGAAGGGGAGCAGGGGGGTGGCTATGACACTGTCCAGCACATTCGTGACCAGGTGCCCACGAAATCCACATGACCTATTCGCCTTAATTTCACCTAACTTGGTGCACGCTTGTTCACAGACCACACAGCACTACAAGGCTCTGCCCTTCACTCCACACTGCACCAGCCCCGCCCCGCCCCGCCCACACCAGCCCAGCCCACACCAGCCCCCCCCCCCCCTCAGCACATACACACACCAACTACCCACATGCCCACTACCCGCCGCCATCCACAACCCAACACCAACACCAACACCAACAACACCAACACCAACACCAACACCAACACCAACACCAACACCACCACCACCACCACCAACACCACCAACACCAACAACACCAACAACAACAACAACAGCAACAACAAAAACAACAACAACAACAACAACAACAACAACAACAACAACAACCCAACGACAACGACAACAACAACAAACCACACACACCACACACACACGCACCACAGGTTGAGGGTGAGAATCTGATGCAAGCTGCATCAGCGTTCCACAAGTGGAGAACTACATCCTTAAAGGTACAGGGCACTTTTTTTTTTTTTTACTACATCCTTGAAGGTAAGGGGCACTGTTCTTTTTTGTACTACATGCTTGAAGGTACAGGGCACTATTTCTTTTTTGTACTACATCCTTGAAGGTAAGGGGCACTGTTCTTTTTAGTACTACATGCTTGAAGGTAAGGGGCACTATTTATTTTTTGTACTACATCCTTGAAGGTAAAGCGCACTGTTCTTTTTTGTACTACATGCTTGAAGGTAAGGGGCACTATTTATTTTTTGTACTACATCCTTGAAGGTAAGGGGCACTGTTCTTTTTTGTACTACATGCTTGAAGGTAAGGGGCACTATTTATTTTTTGTACTACATCCTTGAAGGTAAGGCGCACTGTTCTTTTTTGTACTACATGCTTGAAGGTAAGGGGCACTATTTATTTTTTGTACTACATGCTTGAAGGTAAGGGGCACTGTTCTATTTTGTACTACATGCTTGAAGGTAAGGGGCACTATTTATTTTTTGTACTACATGCTTGAAGGTAAGGGGCACTATTTATTTTTTGTAACAACAACAACAACAACAACAACAACAACAACAACAACAACAACAACAACAACAAAATTGTGATCTACAGGCCTACTACAAGAAGCAACTCCAGGATGTGTTAGAGACCGTGGAAGATGAGGAGCGTGTTTGTTTGGAGCTTAAGCATCAACACCGTGAGGAGGCAAAGAAGTAAGTCAAGGGCTGGGAATGAATGAATTTAATCAATTCATTAATTGATAAGACATTAATGAATTAAATTATAATTCATTAATGGATTTAATTAAACTGTGAGGAGGCAAAGAAGCAAGTCAAGGGCTAGTAAGGAATGAACTTAATTAATTAATTAATTAATTGATGAATTCATTAATAAGGCATTAATGAATTAAATTAAAGTTCATTAATGGATTTAATTACACCGGGAGGAGGCAAAGAAGCAAGTCAAGGGCTGGGAATGAATGAATGTAATTAATTAATCAATAAGACATTAATGAATTCAATTATAATTCATTAATGGAGTTAATTAAACCGTGAGGAGGCAAAGAAGCAAGTCAAGGGCTGGGAATTAATTAATTTGATTAATTAATTAATTAATTAATTCATTGATTAATTATAATTACACCGGGAGGAGGCAATGAAGTCAGTCAAGGCTAAAGGCTGAAGGACAAAGACATTTTGCGTGCGACGTGTCGCCATTCTGTCGCTGCAGGGCGACACATTGGTCTGGCTAAGCTAGTCAGAAATACCCCCTCCAAGCCCCCCAGGCTCTGGAGTTTGGGAAGGCCGTGTGTCGCACTGGGGTCGCACCGAGTCGCTCAATTTGCGACGTGTCTCACACACAAAAACTTATCTGAGTGCTGTTAAGACATCTCAGAGCCTGCTGTCCTGTCCTTACATCCCATGTGTAAAGTACATCCCATGTGTCAAGTACATCTCATCTAAGAGCCTGTTGTCCTGTCCTTTTATCCCATGTGTAAAGTACATCCCATGTGTCAAGTACATCTCATCTAAGAGCCTGCTGTCCTGTCCTTCCATCCCATGTGTCGAGTACATCCCATGTGTGAAGTACATCCCATGTGTCAAGCACATCTCATCTTAGAGCCTGCTGTCCTGTCCTTTCATCCCATGTGTGAAGTACATCCCATGTGTGAAGTACATCCCATGTGTCAAGCACATCTCATCTAAGAGCCTGCTGTCCTGTCCTTTCATCCCATGTGTCAAGTACATCCCATGTGTCAAGTACATCTCTTGTGTGAAGTACATCCCATGTGTCAAGCACATCTCATCTAAGAGCCTGCTGTCCTGTCCTTTCAGAAACGAGGAGCTTACAGCACGTCTTGCCAAGCTGTCCATGGAGCATCGTACTGCTGTACTGCAGTTGGAGCAGGCTGTTGGACGTGTGCATGACTTGAAGGACGCACTTGGGGGAGAGCAAGCAAAATCCAGGTCGGGGTGTTTGGAGTGGTTAGGGTGTTTGGGGTGGTAGGGGTGGTAGGGGTGGTGTGGTGGTGGTGGTGGTGTCCATGGAGCATCGTACTGCTGTACTGCAGTTGGAGCAGGCTGTTGGGCGTGTGCATGCCTTGGAGGACGCACTCGGGGGGGGAGCAAGCAATCCAGGTGGCTGTGTTCGGGTGCTCGAGGTGGGTTTGTGGTGGTGGTGGTGGTGATGTCCATGTAGCATCGTACTGCTGCACTGCAGTTGGAGCAGGCTGTTGGGCGTGTGCATGAATTTAAGCTTGCACTCGGGTTAGAGCAAGCGAAATCCAAGTGGGCGTGTTTGGGGCGGTAGGGGTGGGGTGGTGGTGGTGGGGGGGGGGATGATGTCCATGGAGCACCTGGGGGGGGGGGGGGGGGGGGGGGTGGGGGGGGGGGGGGGGGGGGGGGGGAGCAGGCAAAATCCAAATGGGTGCTAGAAGAGGGTGGTTTGGTGTTGGGGTGTGGTTTGGTGTTGGGGTGTGGTTGGGTGGAAGTTGGCGGTGGTTTCGTGGAAGTTGGTGGTGGGTGCTGGGTGCTGGAAGAGTGTGGTTTGGTGTTGGGGTGTGGATGGGTGGAAGTTGGTTTGATGGTGGGTGGTGGGTTGGGTTGGGAGGTCCGTTTTGGGGTGTTGGGGTGTGGTTGGGTGAAAGTTGGTTTGGTGGTGGGCAGTGGGTTGGGTAGGGTAGGGTGGGTAGGGTATTTTTATTTTGTGTGTTCAACACTGTTCTGTGTTTGGAGCAACCGACCAGTGTGGTTGTGTATGATGATAATGCAGCCACCAACATAACAATCAACTGCACCACCACCAACATCACCACCACCACCACCACCACCATGATGAGAATGCAACCACCGACATCACCTCCAACATCACCAACATCGCCACCACCACCACCACCACCATGATGATGAGAATGCAACCACCGACACCACCTCCAACACCACCAACATCGCCACCACCACCAACATGATGTGAATGCAACCACCGACATCGCCACCACCACCACCACCACCACCACGATGTGAATGCAACCACGCTGAACTTGGCTTGCCTTGGCATGTTGCAGTGAGCTAGGTGAGGTGGGTAGTGGGATGTGTAGGGTAGGGTGGGTAGGGTAGTTTTATCTGTGTGTGTTCAACACTGTCCGGTGTTTGGAGCAACCGACCAGTGTGGTTGCGTACGACAAGGAAACTTGAACTTTAAAACTTAAACTTGAAAACTTAAACTTGAAAATTTAAATTTGAAAACTTAAACTTGAAAACCTAAACTTGAAAACTAATGCATGCCTATCTTCATAGATAGGCATGCATGTAAGTGACTAATGCCTTCTTGAACTTAAAATTGATAACTCAAACTTAAACTTTGCTTGCCTTGGCATGTTGCAGTGAGCTGGCTTAGCTTGCCCACATTGTTTGGTGTTTTGAGCAACCAATTAGTGTGGTTGCGTATGACAAGGAAACTTGAACTTAAACTTCGCTTGCCTTGGCATGTTGCAGAGAGCTGGGTGAGGTGGGTGGTGGGTTGGGTAGGGTAGGGTGAGTAGGGTAGTTTTGTGTGTGTGTGTGTGTGTTCAACACTGTTTGGTGTTTCGAGCTACCAACCAGTGTAGTTGCGTATGACAAGGAAACTTAAACTTGAAAACTCAAATTTAAACTTCGCTTGCCTTGGCATGTTGCAGAGAGCTGGGTGGTGGGTTGGGTAGGGTAGGGTGAGTAGGGTAGTTTTGTGTGTGTGTGTGTGTTCAACACTGTTTGGTGTTTTGAGCTACCAACCAGTGTAGTTGAGTATGACAAGGAAACTTAAACTTGAAACCTCAAACTTAAACTTCGCTTGCCTTGGCATGTTGCAGAGAGCTGGGTGGTGGGTTGGGTAGGGTAGGGTGAGTAGGGTAGTTTTGTGTGTGTGTGTTTGTGTGTGTGTTCAACACTGTTTGGTGTTTTGAGCTACCAACCAGTGTAGTTGAGTATGACAAGGAAACTTAAACTTGAAAACTCAAACTTAAACTTTGCTTGCCTTGGCATGTTGCAGAGAGCTGGGTGAGGTGGCCAAGTCGTGTAGGGACAGCATGGAGGCTGAGGTGCGGCGAAAGGAGGAGGACAAGCGGCGCACCCAACTTGACATGGAGTCCTTGAAGCTGCAGCTAGAGGCGTCTTTGAAAAGCCAGCAGACGTTGGTGCTGCAGCTGGGACAGAGGGATGCTAAGGTGTGTGTGTGTGTGTGTGTGTGTGTGTGTGTGTGTGTGTGTGTGTGTGGGGGGGGTCTGTGTGTGGGGGGAGAGGGATGCTCAGGTGTGTGGTTGTGTGTTGTGTGTAAGTGTGCGTGTGTGTGTGGTGGTGGTGTGGGCAGCATGGAGGCTGAGGTGCGATGAAAGGAGGAGGACAAGCGTCGCACACAACTGGACATGGAGTCCTTGAAAGCTGAGCTAGAGGCGTCTTTGAAAAGCCAGCAGGCGATTGGGGCGCAGCCCCTCGGACAGAGGGATGCTTTAAGGTGAGTGGGGGTGTTGTGGGGGGGGCGGAGGGTTCTCTGTGGGTGGGGGGGGGTGGTGAGGTGGGTGGGTCGTCCAAAATTAAATAACACAGCAGCTAGGGACAGGAGGGATGCTATAAGGTGGTGGGAGGTTGTGGGGGGAGGGTCTGTGTGGGTGGGTGTGTGTGGGTGGGGGTGGGTGTGGAGGTGGGTCGTCCAAAGAAATAAAAACAGCCAGCTCGGACAGAGGGAGATGCTGTATGTTGTGTGTGTTGTGTTCTCTGGGCTCTCTTTGGGAGGGGGGGGGAATGGACGTTTGGGGTCGTGTCCGAAATACAAATCCACCAGCAATTGGGACAGAGGGATGCTAAGGTGTGTTGTGTTTGGGGGGGGGAGGTCTGGTATTTGTGTGTGGTGTGTGTGGGGGGGGGTGTGTGGACTGGGTCGTCAATATAAATCAACCAGCAGATGGGACAGAGGGATGCTAAGTGTGTGTGGGTGGTGGTTGTGTGGGGGGGTGGGCAGGGGCGAATCCTCTCTGTCGATTTGGAGATTTGGCGCCTAAGGGGTTGTGTGGTGGCTGTGTTTGTGTTCGTGTGGTTGGGTGTAAAAATAAATTCAAACAGCTTGCTGATCACCAGAGATAACCCCCCCCGATCCACCCCCCTACCCCCCCTACC
>JACBWV010000524.1:953255-960755 GCA_013435795.1 Chlamydomonas sp. ICE-L
CAAAGTAATGTAACTACTTAATTTTAGGTTATGTACTTTAACATGTAATGTATTGGTAATGCGTAATGTATGTAATGTAATGTAATGTACTGAATGTAATGTAATGTCATGTCATTTTAATGTAATGCAATGTACTGGGTCATGTAATTAAGGTAATGGTATGTAATGGATGGCACTGTAAGTATGTTATGTAATGTAGATGTATGTAGTGTGATGTGATGTATGTATTTAACTTTAATGTATGTAAATGGAAGTCATTGTATGTAATGCAAAGTAATGTAACGTACGTAATGTTTATGTATGTACTTTCAGTAATGTATTGTCCTGTATGTCATGTCATGTAATGTGCATGTATGTACTGTACTGTCCTGTCCTGTATGTAATTCAGTACATGATCATGAATGTAATGCAATGCATGTAATGTCATTGTAATGTATGTACTGTAATGCACTGTAATGTAATGTACTGTAATGTAATGTAAATGTAATGCAATGTATGATAAGGTAATGTAATGTAATGTATGTAATGTAATGTAGATGTACTGTATGTTAATGCAATGTAATGCAATGTAATGTAATTTAATGTAATGACTGTATGTAAGAATGTACTGTAATGTAATGTAACCCTGCTAGTGTGAGGGATCAGTTCTCCAGGGTAAGTAATCATTAAATGACTTCGTACCATAACGTAAGATAGTAAGCTCATAATGTTAAGGTACTATAATATATATAATAATAAATAATAATATAATATATATACTATATATACTATATATTATAATATCTATATATATATCTATCTTCTTAGACATAGTATAATAAATAATATATATAATAAAGTAGTAACTACTCATAGCCGATAAGTAATCTCATAAAGCAAGGTAAGTAATCTCATAAAGCAAGGTAAGTAATCTCATAAAGCAAGGTAAGTAATCTCATAAAGTATTCAGTCCTCCAGGAATGCGCAACAAATTAAATAAATTAAACAAATTAAATAAATTAAATTACATGTACCGGTAATATAAAGTCATGTCATGTCCACCAACCCCAACACCACCAACACCACCAACACCAAAACAGGTGTTGCAACATGCGGAGGATTGCGACATTGCAGCTATGCATGCGATGGCTGAGGCCCTAGACACTACCAACACCTACAACACCAAGACCACCACCACCACCACCACCACCACCACCATCAATGCAGGTGTTGCAGCATGCAGAGGGTTGCGACATTGCAGCGGTGCATGCGATGGCTGAGGCCCAAGACATCACCACCACCACCACCACCATTAACACCAACAACACCAACACCACTAACGCAGGTGTTGCAACATTCAGAGGATTGCGACCTTGCTGCCGTCCAGGCAATGGCTAGGGCCCTCGACACCAACACCAACAACACCAGCACCAACATCACCAACACCACCTATACCAACACCACCAACACCACCAACACCACCATCAACACCACTACCACCAACAACACAGGTTTTGCAGCATTCGGAGGATTGCGACCTTGCTGCCGTCCAGGCAATGGCTAAGGCCCTCGACACCAACACCTACAACACCAGCACCAACACCAACATCACCAACACCACCAACACCACCTATACCAACGTCACCAACACCACCATCAACACCACTACCACCAACAACACAGGTTTTGCATCATATCATTCGGATGATTGCGACCTTGCTGCCGTCCAGGCAATGGGTAAGGCCCTCGACACCAACACCAACACCACCAGCACCAACACCAACATCACCAACACCACCAACACCACCAACACCACCTATACCAACGCCACCAACACCACCATCAACACCACTATCACCAACAACACAGGTTTTGCAACATTCGGAGGATTGCAACCTTGCTGCCGTCCAGGCAATAGCTAAGGCCCTCGAGACCAACACCAACACCACCAGCACCAACACCAACACCACCAACACCAACACCACCACCAACAACACCACCAACGCAGGTGTTGCAACATTCGGATGATTGCGACATAGTAGCGGTGCAGGCGATGGCCGAGGCCCTAGACACCAACACCAACAACACCAGCACCATCACCAACATCACCAACACCAACACCACCAACACCACCAACGCTAGTGTTGCAACATTCAGGGGATTGTGACCTTGCCGCCTTCCAGGTGATGATTGAGGCCCTAGACACCACCAACACCAACACCAACACCATCACCATCAACACCAACAACACCAACAACACCAATGTCAACGCAGCTGTTTCAGCATTCGGAGGGTTGTGACATAGCAGCGGTGCATGCGATGGCTGAGGCCCTAGACACCACCAACACCAACACCAACACCACCAACACCAACACCAACACCATCAACACAACTACCAACACCAACACAGGTTTTGCAACATTCCGAGGATTGCGACCTTGCCGCAGTCCAGGCAATGGCTGAGGCCCTCGATACCAAGGTGGCAGAAGCTGCAGCGGCTGCTGGCAAGGCAGTGGCCTGTGAGGTCTCAGTGGCGCAGCAAGAGAGTCACATCAAGTGAGGCAATGTGTTTATCTATGTGTTATACCACATCCACACACACTGACATTCACACACCCATATCCCCCCCCCCCCCCCCCCCCCCCCCCCCCCCCCCCCCCCCCCACCACCACCACCACACACACACACATACAAGGCAGTGGCCTGTGAGGTCTCAGTGGTCTCAGAGGTCTCAGTGGCGCAGCAAGAGAGTCACATAAAGTGAGGCAATGTGTTTATGTTTGTGTTATCCAACATCCACACCCACATCCCCACACACACATCCACCCACCCAGATACCCTAACCCACATCCACACCCCCACATCCCCCCCCCCCCCCCATACACCACATCCCACACAATCGCCTCCACACGCAATCACATCCACACAAACACGCCCACATCCACGTCCACATCCACACACACACACATATCCACACCCACATCCACACACACCCACATCCACCAACATCCACGCACCCACATCCACACACACCCACATCCACCCACATCCACGCACCCACATCCACACACACACACATCCACCCACATCCACGCACCCACATCCACACACACATACAAGGCAGTGGCCAGTGAGGTTTCAGTGGCGCAGCAAGAGGTTCACATCAAGTGAGGCAATTTGTATATATATATATATTTTTTTCTTCTTTTTTCTTCTTCTTCTTCTTATTCTTAATAATAATATTAATAATATTATTATTATTATTATTATTATTATTATTATTATTATTATTATTATTATTATTATTATTGTTATTGTTATCATTATTATTATTATTATTATTATTATTATTATTGTTATTATTATTATTATTATTATTATTATTACTATTATTATTATTATTTACTCTAATTGTTTTCTTTTTTTCTTTACCCCAAACCCCAACCCACCTCACCCAGGCAGCTGGCTGCTGATGGCCCGACCTTCACGCCAAAGTGAAAGGATGATGGGTGGCATGGAGGGTGAATACATGTTGCAGTGTTTCCCCCCACCCCCCACACCCCCACACACCTTCCCTCACCCAAGCACACCCAACTATTCAACCCTCCTACCTCAAACCGACCCCGGTCCCCCCCCCCCCCCTCCCCCCCACGCCCCCAAAACCCCAACCCTCCCCCCCCTACCCTCCTCCCACCAACCCCCAACACCAGCCCCCCCCCCCAACCCAAACCATCACCCCCCCCCCTTCCTCCCCCCCCCCACGCCCAACCCAACCACCCAGAACGGCTGGCGGCGATGGCTCCACCTTCATCGTCAAGTGAAGGATGAGCATCCCCAAGATCGAATAGATGTGCATTGCTCCCCTCCCCACCCCCCCACCCCCCCACCCTCCCACACACCAACACACATCACCTCCCCCTCCCCCCCCCCCCGCCCCCCCAACACACACACCAACCTCAACCCCAACCGTCCCACCCCACACAGCGCCTGGCTGCTGATGGCTCCACCCTTCAGCGCAAGTGAAGGATGAGCTGTGATCAGCGAGGCGGTGACCGCATGTGCAGTGCTAACCCCCCCCCCCCCTCCCCCCCCCCCCCCCCCCCCCACACACACACACGCACACACAATCCCCTCCCCCTCCCCCCAACCCCAAAGCCCACCAACCCCACCTCAACCCCCCCAGGCTCTGGCGGCTGATGGCTCCATCCACCCCACGCCAAGTGAAGATGAGCGTGTCGCAGCGAGGCAAACCATGCATGGCTACCCCCCCCCCCCCCCCCCCCCCCCCCCCCCCCCCCACACACACTCACCACACACAATCCCCTCCCCCTCCCCCCAAACCCCAAGCCCCCCACCCCCACCCTCACCCCTCCAGTCGCGGCGGCTGATTTCTTCCACCCTTCCAGCGCCAAGTGAAGATGAGCGTGAGCAGCGGGAGGTCGAACGCATGTGCAGCTACCAAACCACACTACCCACCACTCCCCCCCCCCCCCCCCCCCCCCCCCTCCCCCCCCCCCCCCCTCTACCCCCCCCCCCCCACCCCCCCCGCCCCCCCCCCCCCCCCACCCCACACCCACCCGCACACGCCTCCCCTCACCTCACTCCCCCCACCCACCCCCCACCCCACGCCCACCAACCCACCTCAACCCCCCCATGCGGCTGCCGTCTGAAATGCTCCACCCTTCATCCGCCAAGTGAAGGATGAGCGTGAGCAGCGGGGAGGATCGACTCATTTCAATGCTAACCCCGCCGCCCCCCCCCCCCCGCCCCCCCCCCCTTCCAACCCCCCCCCCACACACCCACAGCACACACTCACACACATCCCCTCCCCCTCCCCCCACCCCAACCCACCAACCCCACCTCAACCCCCAGCTTCTTTGCTGCTTAATGGCTCCACCCTTCATCGCCAGTGAAGTTACGTGAGCAGCGAGTCGAACCATGTCCAGTGCTACCCCCCCTCCCCCCCCACACCACACACACAACACACGCACACCACACCAACCACACTCCTACACAATCCCTCCCCCTCCCCCCTCCCCTCCCCCCCCCTCCCCCCCCCAACCCCAAGCCCACCAACCCCAACCTCAACCCCCCCCAGGCGGCTGGCTGCTGATGGCTCCACCCTTCAGCGCCAAGTGAAGGATGAGCGTGAGCAGCGAGGTCGAACGCATGTGCAGTTCTACCCCCCCCACCCCCCCCACCCCCCCCCCCCCCCCCCCCCCCCCACACACACACAACAACGCACACCCACACACACCCACACAAAGCGCAGACACCATCCATCCCCTTCCCCCTCCCCCACCCCCAACCCCACCAACACCCACATCAACCCCCCAGTCGGCTGCGGCTGAGGCTCCCACCCTTCAGCGCCAGTGAAGGATGAGCGTGAGGCATCGAGGTCCGAACGCCATGTTGCAGTGCTAACCCCCCCCCCCCCCCCCCCCCCCCCCCCCCCCCCCCCCCCCACACACACACCACACTCCCACACAATTCCATGCCCTTCCCCCTCCCCCAACCCCAGCCAACCAACCCCACCTGCACCCCCCAGGCGGCTGGCGGCTATGGCCCAACCCTTCAGCGCCAAGTGAAGGATGAGCGTGAGCAGCGCGGGCGACGCATTGGCATGGCTACCCCCCCCCCACACCACACACACACACGCAACACACAATCCCTCCCCCTCCCCCCCAACCCCACCCCACCAACCCCACCTCAACCCCCCAGCGGCTGGTGGCCTGAGGGCTCCACCCTTCATCGCCAATTGAAGGATAGCTGACAGCGGCGAGTCGAACGCATGTGCAGTGCTACCCCCACTGCGCCCCCCCCCCCCCCCCACCCACCCCCCCCCTTACCGTAAACCACCCCCCGCCCCCCCCCCCCCCCACCCCGCCCTCCCCCCCCCCCCCCCTCCCCCGCCCCCCCCCCAACACACAGCACACATTCACACTCCACACACTCCCCTCCCCCTCCCGACCACCCCAACCCCCCCACCCACCTCAACCCCCCCAGGCGGCTGTTCGGCGACGGTCTCCACCCTTCAGCGCCAAGTGAAGGAATGACGTGAGCCAGCGATGTCCAACGCATGTGCAGTTTCTCCCCGCCACCCCCCCCCCCCCCCCCCCCTCCCCCCCCCCCCACACACACACACCTCCACACACACAACTCACACAACAATCCCTCCCCCCCTCCGCCCCAACCCCACCCACCCACCCCCCACCTTCAACCCCCCCAGGCGTCTAGCGCTGTATGGCTCCCCCTTCAGCGCCAGTGAAGGAGAGCCGTGAGCACGAGGAGCAGCTTCAGCGGATGGTGGTGGAGCTGAGGTCTGAAATGTCCAGGCTGGCAGCCAAATCCAACGCTGACCGTGCTTTTGCTGGTAAAGACTTCAGGGTAAGGGGACAAACCTCTGTAGGTGGGCGTGGGTTGGGGTTGTTTGGTTGGGTGGGTGGGTTGGGTGGGTGCATGGGGTGGTGTGTGTTGAGGGTGCGTATGTGGGTGGTGTGTGTGTGTGTGGGGGGGGGGGGATAGGTGAGGTTCTTTGTGCTTGTAAAGACCTTCAGGTAAGGGGACAGTGTATATGTTGAGGTAGAGGTTTGTGGGAGTTTGGGTGGGGTGGGTTTGGGTGTGTGCGTGTGTTGGTGGACGTGTGTGTGTGTGTGGTGGGGGGGGGGTGAGGTGAGGGTTGTGCTGGTTGAAGACTTCAGGTAAGGGACAGTGTATATGTTGGATGGTATAGGTTTGGGAAGTTGGGGGTTGGGGTGGTGGGTGGAGTGCGTGGGTGTTGTTGGGGGGGGTGGGGGGGGGTGGGGGGGAGTGGGGGGGGAGAGGGTGAGGTTGCTTGTGCTGGGTAAAGACCTTCAGGTAAGGGGACAGTGTATATGTTGATGGGTAGAGGGTTTGGGATTTGGTGTTGGGGTGGGGTGGGTTTGTGCGGGTTTGTGTGTGTGTGGTGGGGGGGGGAGGGGGGGGGGGGGGGGGGGATGAGGGTGAGGTGCTTTGCTGGGTAAAGACTTCAGGGTAACGGGACGTGTATATGTGATGGGTAGAAGGGTTGGGAGTTGGGGGTTGGGGTGGTTGGGGGTGCTTGGTTGCGGTGGTGTGTGTGGGTTGTGTGGTGTTTGGGGGGGGGGGGGGGGGGGGGCATGGGTGGGGTGTGTGTGGTGTGTGGTGTGTGTGTGTGGGGGGGGGGGTTTGCTTGTGCTGGGTAAAGACTTCAGGTAAGGGGACAGTGTATATGTTGATGCGTAGAGGGTTGGGGGTGTGGGGTATGGTGGGGGTGGAGGTGGGTGCTGGGTAAGTTTTCAGGGTAAGGGGGACCGTGTATATGTTGATGGGTAGAGGGTTGGGGGGGTGGGGTATGGTGGGGGTGGGGGGTGTGTGATGTGAGGGGGAGATGCTTGTGCTGGGTGCAGTCTTCAGTGTAAGGGGGCAGCGCCTCTGTATCGTGGGGCGTGTGTTTGGGGGGTTGGGGTTGGGGAAGTTGGGGGGTGGGGTGGGGTGGGGAGGGGGAGGTGCTTGTGCTGG
>JACBWV010000524.1:963255-973361 GCA_013435795.1 Chlamydomonas sp. ICE-L
CCCCCTTCCCCTCAAACACTGCAACCATGTCACGGCTAGAGACCCACAACACGGCTCTGTCAATGACAATTCTGTCCTCCATCTCCACACCCAAACCCGCACCCACACCCGCACCCACACCTAAACGTACACCCACACCGCCCCCCCCCCCCCCCCCCCCCCCCCCCCCCCTTTGCATCAGCTTACTGAGGCGGCCCCTGATGCGTCCCCCCTTCCCTCAAGCACTGCAACCATGTCACGGCTAGAGACCCAGATCACAGCTCTGCGGGTGCTGGTGGCTGACAAAGCCTTTTCACTGCGCTCTCTGACGCGCGAGCTAAAGGACAAACCGTTGCAGGCTCCAGCTCTCAGTGCTCGTCAGTCCATGGCGCAGGTGAATGGTGAACGATTGTTTGGTTGAGGGTCGGTATCTCCCTGTTTTCAGCCCCCAGGGTCACCCCGTTCATTTGTTTGTTTGTTTGTGCGTTTGTTTGTGCGACCGACGTGCGACCGATGTGCGACCAATCAATAGGAAAGGTGAATGGTGAACGTTTGTTTGGTCGAGGGCCGGTATCTCCCTGTATTGAGCCCCCAGGGTCACCCCATTTATTTGTTTGTTTGTTTGTTCGTGCGACCGATGTGCGACCGACGTGCGACCAATCAATAGCAAAGGTGAATGGTGAACGTTTGTTTGGTTGAGGGTCGGTATCTCCCTGTTTTCAGCCCCCAGGGTCACCCCGTTCATTTGTTTGTTTGTTTGTTTGTTCGTGCGGCCGATGTGCGACCGACGTGCGACCAATCAATAGCAAAGGTGAATGGTGAACGTTTGTTCGGTTGAGGGTCGGTATCTCCCTGTTTTCAGCCCCCAGGGTCACCCCGTTTATTTGTTTGTTTGTTTGTTTGTTTGTTCGTGCGACCGATGTGCGACCGACGTGCGACCAATCAATAGCAAAGGTGAATGGTGAACGTTTGTTTGGTTGAGGGCCGGTATCTCCCTGTATTGAGCCACCAGGGTCACCCCATTTATTTATTTGTTTGTTTGTTTGTTTGTTTGTTTGTTCGTGCGACCGATGTGCGACCGACGTGCGACCAATCAATAGCACAGGTGAATGGTGAACGTTTGTTTGGTTGAGGGTCGGTATCTCCCTGTATTGAGCCCCCAGGGTCACCCCGTTTGTTTGTTTGTTTGTTTGTCTGTTAATTTGTTTGTTTGAGTGACCGACGTGCGACCGAGACGAAGCCTGACACGTCAACCAGCGGTCTCATAACTATCTGGCTTTGGTCCGCTCGATTCCGTTGCCAACACTCTCCGTCAATTTTCCATGTCGCTTGCGACGCTGCCTAATACTTGTTTTACAGCGTTATGTATGTCTGGTTGCGCAGCAACAGTTGTGAAGCAAGTCTGATCTCCTGGAACCCTAAACCCTAAACCCTAAACCCTAGACACCTTAAAGCTACCCCTGGACCGTAACATACACCGCCAATCCCTGCCCTGCATGATCAGGTTGTAGCCAACCATCTGACTAACTGCTTCATCCCTGCCCTGCCTATGACTTGTTTTACATCTTTTTGTGGGTTGGGCTGTGCAGCAACAGTTGTGGGGCAAGCCCGATCTCCTGGAACCCAAACCCTAAACCCTAAATCTACCCCTAGACTGTAACATGCACCGCCAACATACATAAACCCTATAGCTACCCCTAGACCTAAACCTACATACATTCGCATGCGGTCGCAAGCAGCCTTGTACGGAAGGCCGTTGGCAGTACATCAGATGTGCGATAAATTGTGGTACAAATCCAGATCGCGCCAGACACGAGGCCGCACGAGCTATTCCAAATCATGTTACAGGGGGACGAAAGGCTTATTAAATCCCTACGACAATGTCGGAGGCTGCGCTTCAGCCTTGGCCTCGGAATTTACTGAGATTGCAGTACAACTCGAAAATTCACCTGATCACCTCCCAATCCCACCTCCCAACTTGAGATTTCGCACCCCTTCCCAAATCAAAAACTAACTTCAGATGTGGATGTTTGAAACATAGTTGAAAAAGTTGTTTTTTTAATATATTTTGAACATAAATTTGAATTTTCAAATTTCAAATTCCATTTTTTATAGTTATTCTTCGTGCTACGAAGCAAAGCTAAGACCCAAAATCAAATAATTCAGCTTGTGCAGCGTTGTACCACACTTAGGGCACCCTCAATATGTAAATAATCAGTATTTTTGGGGTCCATATGCACCCGTACTGCCCATGTACTGCCATCCAAAGCCTGATGAAACAATCACTGATGAGGAAAGATGTGCACAATAGGGCTACCTACTTTTATTTTACGAAAACTTGTTTTTGATAGCGATAGGCTCCGGTCCACTTCTACATAAAATCCGTACCGACTTAGGGAGCCCCATAGTGAAAACAATCACATGTTTGCTTTGCCTGCTTCCCATAACCTGAGAGAACCCAACTCTGAGTATTTATGTGTTGAACTGATGTGGTTAGGTAACTTCTTAGCAAAAAAAACGTTTTCTTTGGACTTGAGGTAATTGGTGAAAACCATCCGTACCACTCAGGGTCGGACTTAGGCACTCATGGAGATACATTACATTACATTACATTACATTACATCACATTGCATCACATTCCATTACATCACATCACATCACATCACATTACATCACATCACATCACATTACATCACATTACATCACATTACATCACATCACATTACATCACATCACATCACAATACATCACATTACATCACATTACATCACATCACATCACATTAAATCACATCACATCACATCACATTACATTAAATTACATTACATCACATCACATCACATCACATCACATTATACATGACAGTACATGTTATAGTCTACTTGACACCGCGAGGGTGTATGAGACTCTGTGCTTTAAACAAAAAGAAAACGCATCCACAAAGCAAAAAAAACCATTACATCAGGGGTGTGTCGAGGACAAACAAACCAAACTCCCAACCACCGTTTTGGTGGCGTAGCCTATGAATTGTTTTACAACTTTCTGTAGGTCCGGTTGTGCAGCGACAGTTGTGACGCAAGCCTGATCTCCCGGACCCTAAACCTTAAACCCTAAACCCTTAACCCTAAAGCTACCCCTGGACTGTAACATCCATACACTGCCAATCCCTGCCTTGCCTATGACTTGTTTTAAATCTTTTCGTGGGTTTGGTTGCGCAGCAACAGTTGTGGCGCAAGCCTGATCTCCTGGAACCTAAACTCCGAACCCTAAAACCTAAACCCTAAAGCTACCCCTGGACCGTTACATACATACACCACTAATCCCTGCCCTGCTTGATCAGGTTGTAGCCAACCATCTAACTAACTGCTTCATCCCTGCCCTGCCTATGACTTGTTTTAAATCTTTTCGTGGGTTGGGCTGTGCAGCAACAGTCGTGGGGCAAGCCTGATCTCCTGGAGCCTAAACTCCGAACCCTAAACCCTAGACACCCTAAAGCTACCCCTAGACCGTTACATACATACACCACTAATCCCTGCCCTGCTTGATCAGGTTGTAGCCAACGATCTAACTAACTGCTTCATCCCTGCCCTGCCTATGACTTGTTTTAAATCTTTTCGTGGGTTGGGCTGTGCAGCAACAGTTGTGGGGCAAGCCTGATCTCCTGGAGCCTAAACTCCGAACCCTAAACCCTAAACCCTAAAGCTACCCCTTGACCGTAACATACATACACCACTAATCCCTGCCCTGCTTGATCAGGTTGTAGCCAACGATCTGACTAACTGCTTCATCCCTGCCCTGCCTATGACTTGTTTTACATCTTTTTGTGGGTTTGGTTGTGCAGCAACAGTTGTGGGGCAAGCCTGACATCCTGGAACCTAAACCCTAAGCCCTTAACCTAAACCCTAAACCCTAAACTTTAAACCCTGTAACTAACCCTGGTCCGAAACATATGCTTGATCAGGTTGTTGCCAATGATCTGACTGACGAGCTTCAAGCTTTGAGTGATCACCTTTCAAATCGACCCATCAGCGCATCAGACGCGCTTTCGCATGTAAACCCTGCACCCTAAACCCTAAACCCTATAACTATCCCTGGTCCGTAACATATGCTTGATCAGGTTGTTGCCAATGATCTGACTGATAAGCTTCAAGCTTTGAGTGATCACCTTTCAAATCGACCCATCAGCGCATCAGACGCGCTTTTGCATGTAAACCCTAAACCCTACACCCTACACCCTAAACCCTATAACTATCCCTGGTCCGTAACATATGCTTGATCAGGTTGTTGCCAATGATCTGACAGACGAGCTTCAAGCTTTGAGTGATCACCTTTCAAATCGACCCATCAGCGCATCAGACGCGCTTTCGCATGTAAACCCTACACCCTAAACCCTAAACCCTATAACTATCCCTGGTCCGTAACATATGCTTGATCAGGTTGTTGCCAATGATCTGACTGATAAGCTTCAAGCTTTGAGTGATCACCTTTCAAATCGACCCATCAGCGCATCAGACGCGCTTTTGCATGTAAACCCTAAACCCTACACCCTACACCCTAAACCCTATAACTATCCCTGGTCCGTAACATATGCTTGATCAGGTTGTTGCCAATGATCTGACTGATAAGCTTCAAGCTTTGAGTGATCACCTTTCAAATCGACCCATCAGCGCATCAGACGCGCTTTTGCATGTAAACCCTAAACCCTACACCCTACACCCTAAACCCTATAACTATCCCTGGTCCGTAACATATGCTTGATCAGGTTGTTGCCAATGATCTGACAGACGAGCTTCAAGCTTTGAGTGATCACCTTTCAAATCGACCATCAGCGCATCAGACGCGCTTTCGCATGTAACCCTACACCCTAAACCCTAAACCCTATAACTATCCCTGGTCCGTAACATATGCTTGATCAGGTTGTTGCCAATGATCTGACTGATAAGCTTCAAGCTTTGAGTGATCACCTTTCAAATCGACCCATCAGCGCATCAGACGCGCTTTTGCATGTAAACCCTAAACCCTACACCCTACACCCTAAACCCTATAACTATCCCTGGTCCGTAACATATGCTTGATCAGGTTGTTGCCAATGATCTGACAGACGAGCTTCAAGCTTTGAGTGATCACCTTTCAAGTCGACCCATCAGCACATCAAACGCGCTATCGCATGTAAGGCTGCTGCCTCCCAACGCACGCTATGGAGGGACGCCTGTCAAGGTCTGGAAAGATAAGATACAAAGGAAGGAAGGGGAGGTTACGGGGTGGGGAGCTGGGGGCGGCGGGTGGTGGTGAGGTGATGGGGGGGGGGTAGGGAGTGGGAGACGGTGTTGGGGGGGAGGGAGGGACTCGGTCGTGGGGGAGGTGGAGGCGTGGGGTGGTGGGAGCGCAGTGGTGGTGGTGGTGTGGGGAGGTGAGGGTTGGGGGGGGAGGTGAGTGCGTGACGGGGGGGGGGGAGGGGTCGGGGGGGTAAGGTGATGGGAGTGGTGGGTAGTGGGGTGGTGGGGTTGGTGGGAGGGGCATGGGTTTGTGGTGGGTGGTAGTAGTAGTTGAAGGGTGGTGGGTAGTGGGGGTGGTGGTGGAGGAGAGGCGGTGGGGGGTAGTGTAGTGGTGGTGGTCTGGTCGGTGGTAGGTCAGGGGTCATGCGGGTGGGTAGTAGTAGTTGGGAGGGGGGGGGTTGTGGTGGTGGTGGTGGTGGTGTGGTAGGTGATGGGTTGTGGAGGGAAGAGTGGTGAAAGGGGGTGGATAGTGGTGGTGCGGTGGGTGGTAGTTGGTGATGGGTTATGTGGTGGTAGTAGTGTGACGGGTGGGTGGTTGGTGGGTAGGAAGTGTAGGTGGTGGTGGTGGTAGGTCATGGGTTGTGGTGGGTAGTAGTGGTGACGGGTGGTGGGTAGTGGTGGTGGTGGTGGTGGTGGTGGTAGGTGATGGGTTGTGGTGGGGAATAGTGGTGACAGGTGGTGGATAGTGGTGGTGGTGGTGGTCGTTGGTGATGGGTTGTGGTGGGTAGTAGTGGTGACGGGTGGTGGGTAGTGGTGGTGGTGGTGGTGGTAGGTCATGGGTTGTGGTGGGTAGTAGTGGTGACGGGTGGTGGGTAGTGGTGGTGGTGGTGGTGGTAGGTGATGGGTTGTGGTGGGGAATAGTGGTACGGTGGTGGTAGTGGTGGTGGGTGGTGGTCGTTGGTGATGGGTTGTCGGTGCGGTAGTAGTAGTGGTGACGGGTGGTGGTAGTGGTGGTGGTGTGTGGTAGGAGGTCATGGGGTTGTGGTGGGGTAGTGGTGAGGGGGTGGGTGGGTAGTGGTTGGGTGTGGTGGATGGGTGGTGGTGGTAGTGATGGGTTTGTGGTGGGGACTAGTGGTGACAGGTGGTGGATAGTTGGTGGGTGGTGGGGTCGGGTCGTGGTGATGGGTTTGTGGGGGTAGTAGTGGTGACGGGTGGTGGGTGGTAGTGGGTGGTGGTGGTGGGGTGGGAGAGGCAACTTATGGATTGTGATTTAATCTTTTTGGTACTTGGGCCTAAGGGTGCGCTGTCACTCCCCCCCCCACACACACCCCCCCACACACTACCATGAACACACTCCACCACACCCCACCCACCATGACCAGCCACAAGTGGATGATCTCACTCTATGATCTACACTGTTAATTTAGGTGCACGTGGTTTGAGTTTGAGGGTCCGCATAAGTCATGCTGAGAGGACAGTGAAGCAGGCTGCCACACTCATGGCTGGATGGGTGTCTCTCCTTGGTCAGGTAAGCATTTTTTTATGGCATATAATTATAAACGGCATAATTATTCAAGCTATACGATTTGTACGGCATTTTTTATGGCACAGATTTACAGCATAATAATTGACGTCAAAAGTCATGTTGAGAGGTCGGTGAAGCAGGCTGCCACACTCATCATGGCTGGATGGGTGTCTCCCCTTGGTCAGGTAAGCATTATTTTATTTATGGCATATAATTATAAATGGCATTATTATTCAAGCCATACAATTTTTACGGCATATTTTTTATGGCACAAATTTTACAGCATAATAATTTACGTCAAGAGTCATGGTGAGAGGACGGTGAAACAGGCTGTTACACTTATGGCTGGATGAGTGTCTCTCTTTAGCCAGGCACGCATTTTGTATTTACGGCATTTAATTATTTATGGCATAATCACTTCGGGCATTTCTCATGTTGAGAGGACGGTGAAACAGGCTGCCACACTCATCATGGCTGGATGGGTGTCTCTCCTTGGTCAGGTAAGCATTTGAAATGTACGGCATTTAATTATTCATGGTGTGTGATTATTCATGGCATATAATTATTCATGGTGTGTGATTATTCATGGCATAATGATTTATGGCATAATGAATTACGGCATAATGATTTACGGCATAATCATTTATGGTATCATTATGTACGGCATATAATTATTCGCGGCAGCATTATTTACAGCATATTTCATGTTGAGAGGACGGTGAAGCAGGCCGTCACACTTGTGGCGGGATGGGTGTCTCTCCTTGGACTGGTAAGAATGTAATATGTACGGCATATAATTATTGAAGGCATTTTCCCCTGTGCAGCACTCACACATGACGTTCTAACACAATGTGTGCTGTGTGCTTGTAGGTGATGGCAGAGGGCAGATGAAAGTAAAGGCGGTTGGTGATTGCGTTCATGCGGCGCTGGTGCAGCTGACAGCAGGCGCCCTGGGCAGCACTCACACTGGACGTTCTAACACAATGTGTGCTATGTGGACGTAGGTGATGGCAGAGGGCAGATGGAAGTAAAGGCGGTTGGTGGTTGCTTTCATGCGGCGCTGGTGCAGCTGACAGCAGGCGCCCTGGGCAGCACTCACACAGGACGTTCTAACACAATGTGTGCTATGTGGACGTAGGTGATGGTAGAGGGCAGATGGAAGTAAAGGCGGTTGGTGGTTGCATTCATGCGGCGCTGGTGCAGCTGACAGCAGGCGCCCTGGGCAGCACTCACACTGGACGTTCTAACACAATGTGTGCTATGTGGACGTAGGTGATGGCAGAGGGCAAGAGCAGTGACGAGAGTCTGCGGGAGCAGATGCGGATGGAAGTGAAGGCAGTTGGCGATTGCATTCATGAGGCGCTAGTGCAGCTGACAGCAGGCGCCCTGGCCAGCACTCACAAGACGGCCAATGAAGGTGGGGGGGGGTGGCATGGTGGGGTGGGGTGGGTGGGGTGTGTGTTGGGACAGTGTGCAGGGTGGGGTTGGGGTGGAAGTGGCGGGGTGGTGGTGGTTGGGTTGGGGTGGTAGTGGTGGGGTGGGGTGGGGTTGGCTGGCACCTTGGCCAGCACTCACAAGACACCCAATGATGGTGAGAGGGGTGGTGGTGTGTTGGGTGGGGTGTGTGTAGTGGTGGTTGGGTGGTGGTTGGGTGGGGTTGCAGGTAAGTGAGTGGATGGGTGGGGTAGGGTTGAGGGTTGTGTTGGATGGTGCCATGGCAAGCCACTCACAAGGACACCCAATGAAGGTGAGGGGGGTGGTGGGTTTGTTTGTGTTGGGTGGTGGGGTAGTTGAGTAGTGGTGGTTGGTTGGTGGTTGGGTGGGGTTGCGGTGGTAGTGGTGGGGTGGGTTCGGGTTGAGGTTGTGTCTGCTGGTGCCCTGGCCAGCACTCACAAGACACCCAATGAAGGCAAGGGGGGTGGTGGTGTGTTGGGTGGGGTGTGAGTTGGGGACATTTGTGCAGTGGTGTTGGGGTGGTGGGGTTGGGGTGAAAGTGGTGGGGTGGGGTTGAGTTGGCTGACCCCCTGGCCAGCAGTCACAAGTCAATCATGCTTTCACCTCTAGTTGTATAGTTAGTTATTTTCACCTCTAGTTGTATAGTTAGTTAGTTAGTTTAGTTCGTCTAGTTAGTTAGTTCGTCTAGTTGTATTTTCACCTCTAGTTAGTTTTTTCACCTCTAGTTGTATAGTTAGTTATTTTTTAAAATTAGTTTGTACAGGGTTTTAAGTTCACTTTTTAGTTCATTTTTTTTGTTTGTTAGTTTTTCGTTTAGCTTATGCACTTTCAATGTTCACTGTGTATATTCCGCCCAGGGTACTACTAAGCGCGCACGGCAGCACGGTGCCGCGCTTCCTTTTTGAGCCCCTCTGCGCGTTTCGCGCAGTTTTTTCAACTCCCTGTGGGCGCAGCGCGCAGTTTTTGCGCTTATTGCACTAAAAAGCGCTGACCAATTTGACGTTGTGCGCTTTAAGCGCTGACCAATTTGGCAAGAAGTAGTACTCTAGTTCCGCCTCATCAAAAGCCCACAGCACAACTTTTATCACTGTACAGGACCACTAATCAAGATGTCCACAAGCAATATAGTCTCCATTTGTACAGGCGGGGCGGACGGGAAACAAAGGTGGGCACTCCGGCATGTCTTCGGGAATAATGTTTTTGACTCTGCTTTTATAGTTACTATTTTTTAGTTAATTTGTGTAGTAAGTTTGCATTTAACGTTTGTTTTAGTTTAATTTAATTGGTTTCGTTGTTTTGTAGTTCAGTTTTGTGTGCTTGTCCCGCCCAAGCAAATGCCCACAAAGCAGTATTCTTCTCGCACATGTACAGGCGTCGGCCAGGGTGGGCACTCCGGCATTTCCCTGGTCACTGGGGATCCTGCTTTTGCCTCTGCTTTTATAGTTACTTTTGCCTTTTTTCCTTCAGTTTTTAGTTAGTTAGTTAGTGTTTAGTTTCGCAAGTGCACTTCCACTGCTCACCGTATTTGTCCTGCCTTATCAAATGCCCACCAAATACAGGTGGCGGCCAGGGTGGGCACTCCGGGATTTCCCTAGTCACTGGGGATCCTGCTTTTGCAGATATGGAGGTCGCACTGAGGGAGGTGCAGAACAGCTTGATGGAGCTAGCTGTCCTCTTGCCAGATAGGTAGTGGCAATGTAGAGTGGAGGTCGACAATGAGGGAGGTGCCGACAGCACTGATGGAGCTAGCTGTCCTCTTGCCAGATAGGTACGTGGCAATGTGAGGTTGGAGGTCGCACTGAGGGAGGTGCAGAACAGCCTGGTGGAAGCTAGTGAGTCTCTTGCCAGATAGGTCGTGGCAATGGGAGGTTGGAGTCGACAATGAGGGAGGTGTCACCGAAGCCCAGAACAGCCTGGTGAGCTAGCTGTCA
>JACBWV010000524.1:973861-1065711 GCA_013435795.1 Chlamydomonas sp. ICE-L
TGTGGTGTGGTGGTTAGTGCAGGGGTAGGGTGGGGTAGGGTGAGGTTAGGTGCGGTCGCCCCCCCCCACCACCCCCCCCCACCACACATACCCCACACACACCACACATGGCTATATTCTTCCACCCTTTGCCATGCCCCCGGCTACTCTATTTGCTATATGCGAGGGACATGGTGAGCCCCCAAAACCCAACTCCCCACCACCCCCCCAACCACCCCCCACCCAATACACCAGATCACCATACTACATACCCCCCCCCCCCCACACATGGCTTCATGGCTACCCACCTCTGACATGCCCCCATCTCTGCGATGTGAAGCCACCCCACCAACCTGACACACAGCGTCAAAAAAGAAGAAACAACCCAACATAAAAGAAGAAAACAAAAAAAAAAAAAACACACACAACACGGCTTCATGCTACCCACCTCTTGCCATGCCCCCCTCTATGCGATGTGACCCCCCCCACCCCCAATACACCACACCGCTCAACCACCTACATGACCCCCCCCCCCCACCACATGGCTTCATGCTACCCACCTCTTGCCATGCCCCCCTCTCTGCGATGTGACGCCCCCCCACAACCTTTACACCCTCTCACCACCTACTACCTCCCCCCCCCCCCCACCCACACACCACACACACACCAACACACACGGCTTTCATGCCTACCCACCTCTTCCAATCCCCCCTCTAGGCATGTGACGCCCCCCCCACAAACCCAATACAACCCTCTCTCCACCTACATCCCCCCACCCCCACCGCCCCCCCACACAGCTTTCAGTGCTTCAACATGCCACCCCCTCGTGCCATGCCCCCCGCTATGCAATGCGACGACGCCCTCCCCACCCCCCCACCACATACCCCCACCCCCACCACCCCCCACCACGACACCACACACACACACACGGCTTTATGCTTCACACCTCTTGCCATGCCCCCGCTCTGCGTATGCGACAACCACCACCCACCCACCCCACACTCCACAAACAAAATACAAACACCCCGCATGCCCCCCGCCCCCCCCCCCCCCCCCCCCCCTTCCCCCCAACAACAACCCAAGGCTTTTGATGCTTCACACCTCTTGCCATTCCCCCCCTCTGCAATGCAACCACCCGACCCTCCCAACCCACCCAAAAACCCAGCCCCCTCCCCCCCACACACACTCATGGCCCCCACACACCCCCCACGCTTAGCTTCACACCTCTTCCATGCCTCCCCCCCGCTCGCGATGCGACACCACCACCCACCCCTCATTCCCCCTCCCCCCCCCCCCCCCTCCCCCCCCCCTAACACACACACAGGGCTTTCTTCATCACACTTCTTTCCATGCCCCTGATCTGCAAAGCGACACCACCACCCACCCAAAACACACCGCCCAGACACCCACACTGCTTTATGCTTCACACCTCTTGCCATGCCCCCCGCTCTGTGATGCGACGCCACCTTCGTGCCCTAGAGAGCGTGGAACCCCCAAACCCCATCCACTGTAGCAAGAGGTACCGCAGGAGGCTGAGGTACAACCCCTCTAACAAAGGCTTGCCTCCCTCAGGCGGTACATCCAGCGGCCAGGCAGCCCCCTGGATGAGCTGATGTACAGTGACAGGCTGAACGCCACTCTGGCGACTGAACTGCTGGGTGAAGTGTGACACTGCGGCAGCTGTCATGAAGCTGGCCACGGAGTCAGGCCCCCCTGTGAGGGTGACCTAGGGAAGGGTAGGAGGGGGTGGGTGGTGAGGATGGGGATGGGGTGGGGTGGGTGTGGTGAGGTGGGGTGTTTCGCGTGAAGTGTGACACTGTGGCAGCTGTCATGAAGCTGGCCACGGAGTCAGGCCCCCCTGTGAGCACATACAGACACACATAGAGTGTTGGAGCCCCCTCAATCACCATCACAGAAACCATCACAATCATCATCGGAACCCCACATCACCTACACCCTCCCTCCCCCCCCCCCCCCCCCCCTAGCCCACACCAACCCACATACACCTCATCACACTACCCCCCCCCCCCCCCCCCCTTCCCGCCTTCCCCCAACGCAACCTCCATACCGCCCATGCACCCCCACAAGACAAAAACATCACCTTGAACACACCTTGACGGTTGGAGGCCCCTCAATCATCATCGGAAGCCCACATCACATGACCACATCACACTACCCCCCCCCCCCCCCCCCTCTCCCCAACGCAACCCACAAACACCTCATCACACTACCCCCACCCACCACCACCCCCCTACCCCCCCGCAACCCACATACCACCACCACCACCACCACATACCACCACCACCACCACATGCACACACCAGCAACACAAACAGACTCACATAGAGTGTTGAAGGCCCCTCAATCATCATCGGAACCCACATCACACTACCCCCACCCCCACCACACACACACACCAACCCCCAACCCCACGTACACCCCATCACTCTACCCCCCCCCACACACACACCCCCACCCCCGCAACCCCACATACACCACCGCTTACCCCGATACAGAAACTTGGTGTTGAAGGCCCCCCCCCCCTATCCTCACGTGAACCCACATCACCTACCCCCCCCCACCTCTCCGCTCATCACACCCACCACCACTCCCCTACCCCCCGAAACCCACCATACACAACCACCACCACATGCAAACACCACCACACAAACAGACTCACCTAGAGGTGGAAGGCCCCTCACATCAGAAACCCTCATCCCCCCCCCCCCCCCCCCCCCCCCTTCCCCTCCGCAACCCAGATACACCTAACCCCCCCCCCCCCCCCCCCCCCCCCCCCCCCGCCCCCCCCCGCCCCCCCCCCCCCCCCCCCCCCCCCGCAACCCACCCCCACCACACCAACAGGCCTCAGGAGAGTGTTGAAGGCCCCCAGTCATCATCGGAACCCACATCACCACTACCCCACCCCCAACCACAACACACACCACCCCCACCCACGTACACCATCACTCTACCCCCACCCCCGCAATCCCGCACCCCACCAATACACCACCGCAAACCACATACAGACACACCTAAGTATAGGAAGCCACTCTGTCATATATGAACGATCTCCCGGACTCTGGGACCACAACCACCACCACCACTAATACAGGACACACCAAACTCCATTCCCCCACCACCACCATAGAGGTATGACCCCACCACCACAGACAATAACCCACCACCACCAACAAGCATGGACCACCACAACCACAGAGAGGGAGACCAAACACCACCAAAGCAAGAAACCACACAACAAAGACACCACCAACCACGCCATTCCCACACCCACCACCACCACATACAGAGACACCACCACACCACCACCACACCACAGAACCACCACCAACCACATAACCACCACCACACCACCACCAGACAGAACCACCCCACCACCACATACACCACACCACCGCTGCACCAGACCCCACCACCACCCACCACAGAAGGTACACCAACCCACCACCACATTCACATACACCACCACCACCACCACATACACCACCACCACCACATTCACATACACCACCACCACCACCACCACCACATACATATACACCACCACCACCACCACCACATACACCACCACCGCATTCACATACACCACCACCACCACATATATGTATACCACCACCACCACATTCACATACACCACCCCACCAAATATATGTACACCAGCACCACCCTATACAGACACACCTTGAGTATTGGAGGCCCCTCAATCATCATCCGAACGATCTCCAGCTTCGCCGGCAAGAGTTCTGTGAGTTAGCTCATGCTGCCACTGGCAGGGGTGGGCCACGATTGACAGCTAGGGTGTTCTTTTTGTCACGCGCAGCCTCAGCTAGGGCCAACAGGGTGGGTGCGTTGGGGTCTGAGTTTGAGACAGCAACCTGTGAGGGTGTGGGTGTGGGTGTGGGAGTGAGGCTGGGTGGTGTGTGTGTGTGGTGGTGGTGGTGGTGGGGAGGGGAGAGGAAACAGCCGGGCCAACAGGGGGGGGGTGAGGAGTTGAGTTTGACGGAAGACAGCCCAACCTAGGAGGGTGTGTGGGATGTGGGTTGTGGAGAGTGAGGCGGGGTGGTGAGTGTGTGTGTGGTGTGGTGGTGGTGGTGGTGGGGAGGTAGGAGGGAAAGAACAGCCAGGGCCAACAGGGTGGGTGCGTTGGGGTCTGAGTTTGAGACAGCAACCTGTGAGGGTGTGGGTGTGGGTGTGGGAGTGAGGCTGGGTGGTGTGTGTGTGTGCGTTGGGTGGCTCGGGGGATGGTGGGGGGGTAGAGGGAGGAGGAAACAGACAGGCCAACAGGGTGGGTGACGTTGGGTCTGAGTTGAGACGAACCTGTGGGAGTGTGGGTGTGGGTGTGGGAGGAGGATGGGTGGCTGTGAGGTGATGTGTGTGAGGTGGTGGTGGTGGTGGGGGTAGGGAGGAGGAAAACAGCCAGGCCAACAGGGGGATGTGCGTTGGGGTCTTGTTTTGAGACAGCAACCTGGCGGGTCGACGTGTGGGTGGAGTGTGAGGCTGGGTGGTGTGTGTGTGTGTGTGGTGGTGGTGGTGGTGGGGTAGGGGAGGAGGAAACAGCCAGGGCCAACAGGGTGGGTGCGTTGGGGTCTGAGTTGGGGCCAGACGACCGTTGGGGTTGGGGGTTGTGGGGAGATGGGTAGGGTTTGGGGGTTGGGGTGGGGCTGGGGGGGACGGATAGGGCGATTATAGGATGGGGCAGGAATGGGGGGGGAGGGGGGGTAGAAGCGGACAGAAACGGGCCATACTGGGGGGATGCGTTGCGCCCGTCTGAGCTTTGAGACAGCGAACTGTTGGGGTGCGGGGGGCGGTGGGGTGGGGAGTGGTGAGTGGCGCTGGGTTTAGGGTTGGGGGTGTGGGCTGGGCGGGGACGGTTGGGGGGTTAGAGGTTGGGGGGGGGTGGAGGGAGGGAGCGGAGGGGGAACAAGCAAAAGCGCCTACTGGGGGATGCCGTTGGGCGTCTGAGTTGAGACAGCAAACTGTTTGGGTGTGAGGTGTGGGTGTGTGAGCGAGTGTGAGGGGGGCCTGGTAGGGGTGTGGGAGTGGGCTGGGGTGGGGCTGGGGGGACGCGATGGGGGGGTAGAGTTTGAGGGGGGGGGGGGGGGGGGGAGGAGGGGGGGGGAGAGGGGGGAGGGAGGGGAGGAGGGGAAAGCAGGGCCAACAGGGGGGGCGATGTGTTGGGGTCTGAGTTTGAGACAGCGACCTGTTGGGGTGTGGGTGTGGGTGTGGAGTGTGAGTGGGGCTGGGTAGGGTGTGGGATGGGATCGGGGGTGTGGGCTGGGGGGAGGATGATTGGAGAGGTAGAGTTATGGGGGGGGGGGGGGGGGGGGGGGGGGGGGGGGGGAAGGGGAGGACGGGAGAACAGAAGGGCATAATGCGGTGGATGCGTTGGAGTTAGTGTTATGGGAGTGGGGTGTGGGAGTGCGGGCAGAGGCAGGGTTTGGGTGTGGATAGTTGGTGGTGGTGGTGGGGATAGGCAGGAAGGAGGGAACAGCCAGGGCAAAAAGGGTGGGGTGTTGGGGTCTGGTTTGGACAGGCCTGCGTGTGTGGGTGTGGGTGGGTCAGGGACAGGTGGGTCTGCGTGCATGTGTGTGTGGGGTGGGGTGGGGGGAGGAGTAGAGGAGGCGGGGCAGCGGGCAGTGGGGGGTGGTGAGGCGGGTGGGGAGGGTGGTCGGGTGAGGTGGGTGGCGGGGGTCGGTGGGGCGGGGGGGGAGCGACTGTAGAGGAGGGGCGTGGGGCAGGGGGGGTGAGCGGGTGGGGAGGGGGAGGCGGTGAGGGTGGGGGGCGCGTGCGTGGGTGGGCGAGGATTAGAGGAGGGGCAGGCGCAGGGGGGGGGGGGTGGGGAGGGGGGGAGGGTGAGTGGAGGCGGGGGGGGGGAGAGGGGCGAGGATGGTAGGAGTGGGCAGGGCGCAGGGGGGGGGGAGGGGTGGAGAGGGGTTAGAGACGGGGACTAGCGCGTGACAACCGGGGGTGGGGGGGGGGGCGGGGGGGAGGGGGGGGGGGGATGTGGGGGGTGCGGGCGGGGGGGGGGGACGAGGATTGCGAGGAGGGCAGGGGCAGGGCAGGTGGGGGAGAGCGGGGGGGCGGCGGTGTGGGAGAGGGGCGGGGGGTGGAGAGGGGGGGGGGGGGGGAAGGAGAGTGAGCCAAGCGCAATACACGGCACGAAGCGGGGCAGGACACCAGCGCCGACATCCACCCCCGGGACCACCACCCACCCCACACGAAGCCACACGACCACGCCGAACAACCAACCCGGACCCAACACCCACCCCACACGACGCCACACCAGACCACACGACCCCAGCCGACAGCCACCCCGGGGGCCCAACCCGCACGCCACCACCCCGGCCCAACCCCCCACGACACCACACCACCACACCGCCCCCCACGAAACCACACGAGCCCAGCCCACACCCCCCGCCCACAACGAAACCCCACACTACACACCCCCAGCACCCGACCCAACCCCCCACGCACCACACGGCCAGCCCAACCACCACGCCCACCACGACACACCACACCGACACAACCCCACCACACCGCACCAACCCCACGACACCACACAGCCAAGCCACACACACCGACACCACGACACCCACACGAACAACCACACCACCACGCCCCAAACCCCCACAGACACCACAAGGAGCCCAGCCCACAAAACCAGCCCCCCAAGACAACCCCACAGACACAACCCCACCACCCCGCCCCAACACCCCCACGAGCACAAAACGGCCAAGCCAACACAACACCACACCTCCCACCACTACCACCCCACACACAAACCCCCACCCCTCCCCAACCACCCACTACACAAACTAACCCATCCCACAACACCCCTCACACCACTACCACCCACGCTACACAACCCTCCCAACCCCCAAATACCCATCCCACACCAAATCACGCGCCGACCCCCACCACCCCTCCCCAAACCCCCACACAATCTGTACCTGACGCCTGCCTCCTGCCGTACAGACACCTCAGCGCAATTAGGGTCCACCCCATTCTCACCCAGGCTCCGAAACTCTCACAGTGGTCAGCCGATGAGGTGAGCCTTCCTCGTTCTAATGCTTCAGATCCTCCTACACCAACAGCCCACACCCCACCCCGACCACCACCCCACAACCACCCATACCAACGCACCGCCCTGTACAACACACACACAGCAGTGACTCCAGCATTCCTCGTCTAATGCCTCTAGATCATCCTACACCACCAGCCCACACCCCACCCCTCACCACCACCCCACACCACCCATTACCACCGCACCGCCCTGTACAACCACACCACACCAGCAGTGGATCCAACTCTCCTGTAAACCCTCGACGGATCATCTTAACCACAGCCACCTTAACCCCACAGCGCACCCCACCCCATAGATACCCCCCCAACACAAACCTCCCACCACTACACCTCACACTACACCAAACTCACCAACCCCTCCCCACCCCCCACGATCCCATCCCACACCGTACTCACACTACACCCCACACTACACAACCCCATAGTACCCCCCCCAAACCCCCACGCCCTCCGTACCTGCGCCAGCTCCTGCAGTACGGCCACCTCAGCGCCCTTAGGGTCCACCCCATTCTCCGCCCGGCTCCGAAACTCCTCCAGCAGTGGTTCCAGCCGAATGAGGTCCAGCCTCTCCTCGTCCAAGGCCTCTAGATCGTCCACCTCCTGACGAGATGCGCGTCTCGCCATTTCCTTCATCCGCTCACGCTCCTCGTTCACACGAACTCTGAGGGCCTGCCGTTCCAGCCTCTCCTCGACCTGCGTGTGCACGGGTGGAACACAATAAGTCATAAAAGACGATCATTATTATTATCGCCACGCCATTTCCTTCATACACTCACGCTCCTCGTTCACACACACTCTGAGGGCCTGCCGTTCCAGCCTCTCCTCCACCTGCGTGTGCCCAGGTGGATAATGGAATACGATAAGTAATATAATAATAACAAAAACGATAATAATAAGACCAAGAATTTATTAGGGCTTGCTGCTCCAGCCTCTCCTTGTCCAAGGCCTCTAGATCGTCCACCTCATGACGAGAAGCGCGCCGCGCCATTTCCTTCAAACGCTCACGCTCCTCGTTCACACGAACCCTGAGGGCCTGCCTTTCCAGCCTCTCCTCAACCTGCGTGTGCACGGGTGAAAGGCAATAAGTCATATAATATGTTTACAACAATGACAATTATCGCCGCGCCATTTCCTTCATACGCTCACGCTCCTCGTTCACACGCACTCTGAGGGCCTGCCTTTCCAGCCTCTCCTCGACCTGCGTGTGCCGGGGTGGAAGGCAAACATACATACACCACCACATACACCACCACCACATACACTACCACCGCATACACCACCACCATATACACCGCCACCACATGCATACATGCACCACCACAAAACACAAGCCACCACCACTACAGACCCAGTCCCTCATGACCGTGATTGCGAGCCCTCTACGCATGCGCCTCATTTCTGGCGCAACCGATCCTGCCCTCATCGTCTGCACCACTGCCTACTCCACCATGCTCATCCACACTACACCGCATCTGAAACGGTGTCTGGCACCCTAATAAAAAGGAACCCCAACCCGCCCCTCAAAAACCAGCCCCAAACAGCCCAAACCTACATTGTAGTTATTATGCCGAGATCTTCGAATCGATTATATTCAGCGCTCCTCATAATTGTCATCCTCTGGCCTCTTCCCACCATCACACTTACATACAATACCACCACCAATAAAAACATTAAACCAACCCCTAACACTACACCACCACAGCCCTTGATCACACACCCCCACTCACCTTATTTCTATCCCTCTCCTCCTTCTCCTCCATCCTCTTCAGCACCCCCTCCTCTTCCTCCTCAACCACCACCTCCTCCACCACCACCGCCTCGGCCTACAACAGACGCATATTCTCCCGAGTCTCCGCTTTTACACCACTCAACCTGCATGACTTTCCCTTTACCCTCCTCCTCCACAACCACGAACCGCCCGGGCCACAACAGAAGCATATTCTCCCCTGTCTCGCTTACACCCACTACAACGCATGACTTCCCTTCCCCTCCTCCTACACAACACCACAGCCTAGGCACAACAGAAGCATCCTTCTCCCCCGATCCGCTTCTTACACCCACTCCAACTTGCATGACTCTTCCCATCCTCCTCCTTCCACAAACACCACCGCCTGGGCCACAACAGACGCATCGTTCTCACCCGTCTCCACTGTAGACCCACTCCAAACTGCATGACTTCCCCCTTCCCCTCCCACCGCCACCTCACACCACCGCTCGGCCACAACAGAAGCATCCTTCTCCACCGTCTCGCTTAACCCACTCCACTGATGACTTCCCCTTCCCCTCCTCCTCCACCACCACCACCGCCTCGGCCACAACAGACGCATCCTTCTCCCCCCGTCTCCGCTTACACCCACTCCAACTGCATGACTTCCCCTTCCCCTCCTCCTCCACCACCACACAGCCTCGTGCCACACAACAAGAGATGCATCCGTCGCCACCCATCTACGCTTCACACCCACTTCAATGCATGACTCCCCCTTCCTCCCACAGCCACCTCCACCACACTCCGCATACACATGCGAAGTCCTTCTCCCCCCGGCTCCGTTTCCTCGGCACACCAAATTTATGCTGCTCCATGCACCTGGGGCAAGCCCATAGCGACTGGCCACCCCCACCATCCCCCACCCATACATACACCACCACCAAATACATACACCACCACAAACATACACTACTCCATCCCCACACACCTTCTTCCTATCCCTTTCCTCCTTCTCCTCCATCCTCTTCAACACCTCCTCCTCGTCGTCCTCCTCCTCTTCCTCCTCCACCACTGCCTCCTCCACCACCTCCACCACCACCTCCGCCACGACCGGCGCGTCCTTCTCCCCTCGTCTCCGTTTGCTCGGCACGCCAAATGTATGCCGTTCCATGCAAATGGGGCAAGCCCATAGCGACTGGTCAAGAGGGACGTAAAGCTCAGGAGATGGGTTCCCCATGGCTTCCTCACACAAGCAGGAGAGGTGGTAGGCGCGGGGGCAGTAGTCACAGAGACACAGAGGGGAGAAATTCGAATTCAGGGTCTGCAGGGGGTAGGGTAGGGTAGGGTAGGGTAGGGTAGGGTAGGTGTTGGTTTGGTGGGTGTGGTCTAGAAGGATGTATAGCTTGAGGGGGGAGGGGTGGGGGGGGGTCCTATGGCTTCCTCACACAAGCAGGAGAGGTGGTAGGCGCGGGGGCAGGCGAGTCACAGAGGACACAGGAGGAGAAAATTTGACTCCCGAGTTGCAGGGGGTAGGGGGAGGGGAAGGGGTTGATTGGTTGGTTGTGGTCTGAAGGATGTATAATTGTTTTTTTTTGTTTTGGGGGGGGGGGGGGGGTGGGGGGGGGGGCATGCCTTCATGGCTTCCTCAACAAGCAGGGAGAGGTGAGAGGTGGTCAGGCTCCTCTCTCTCTGTCGAGGGGGCCAGGAGTCACAGAGCACAGAGGAGAAAAAATTTTGGAATCAGAGTCTGCAGGGGGTAGGGGGGGGGTAGGGGGAGGGGAAGGGGTTGATTTGGTTGGTGTGGTCTGAAGGGATGTATAATTGTTTTTTTTGTTTTGGGGGGGGGGGGGGGGGGGGGGGGGCATGGCTTCCCACACAAGCAGGAGGTGGTATAGGAGGAGGGGGGCAGGCGTCACAGAGACAAAGAGGCGAGAAAATTTGAATTCAGAAGTCTGGCAGGGGGGTAGGGGAGGGAAGGGGTTGATTTGGTTGGTGTCGGTCTGAAGGAGATATATAATTGTTTTTTTGTTTGGGGGGGGGGGGGGGGGGGGGGGGGGGGGCATGGCTTCCTCACACAAGCAGGAGAGGTGGTAGGCGCGGGGGCAGTAGTCACAGAGACACAGAGGAGAAAATTTGAATCAGAGTCTGCAGGGGGGTCGGGGGTAGGGGGAGGGGAAGGTTGCTTTGGTTGGTGTGTTGTGGTCTGAAGGGATGTATAATGTTTTTTTGTGGGGGGGGGGGGGGGGTGGGGGGGGGGGTGGGGCACATGGATCTCACACAAGCGGAGAGAAGTTTTGAAGTCAGGAATTGGTCGGGGGGATAGGGGAGGGAGGGAGGGGTTCCCCACGGCTTCCTCACACAAGCAGGAGAGGTGGTTGGCGCAGGGGCAGTAGGGTTTAGGGTAACCGACACCCAACACTACAATACCCCACACAACAACATTACACTCCACACTCTGCCCCACCTTGTAGCACTGCACACATTTCAGTGTGTTGCGCAATGCAGCATCCCTCTTCAGGTCTAGGTGTGCTGTTGGCACTGCTCCCTCCTGCACCACACACACAGGGTCATCCACGGCTGGCTGCACGGCCTGATTAAGCATGCGGCCTGCCGCCACTGCATCGCCTGCATGCCCTAGCTGGCCGGGCGGATGGCCCGTCAGCATGGCCTGGCTGTTGGCCTTGTGCTGCTGTTGCAAAGCGACGGCGTGGGCAGCAGCTTTCTGAGCGACTAGTAGGGTGCGAGCAGCCGCTGCTTGGAGAGCTTCGGCCTGAGTGAGTGGGGTTAGGTTGGGGTGGGGGGTGTTGGTCGGGTGGTGTAGTGGTTGTGGTGAGGTAGTAGGTTGGGTTTGGGTTGAGTCTAGTTGGGTTGGGGGGGGGTGGGTTCGCGTGGCGGAAGCTTTGCAGGTGTGACACCTAGGGTGGAGCTAGCAGAAGATGGAGAGCTTCGCCTTGAGTGGAGTGGGGTTAAGGCCGGGGTGTGGTGGTCGTTAGGCTAGGGTGGGTTAGGGTGTGGTGCGGGTAGGTTTTTTTTTTTTGGCTTTGGGTTGGTCTAGGTTGGGTTTGAGGTGTGGTGGCGTGATCGGCGGCTTGCTGAGCGACTAGTAGGGTGCGGGCAGCCGCGACTTGGAGAGCTTCGGCCTGAGTGAGTGGGGTTAGGTTGGGTGTGGTGGTGTTAGGCTAGGGTTGGTTTAGTGTGTGGTGAGGGTAGGTTGGATTCGGGGTTGGTCTAGGTGGGTTAGGGTATGTGGCGTATCGGCCGGATCGCTGAGAACTGAGTAGGGTGCGGGAGCCGCGACTTGGCGGCTTCGGCCCTCGAGTGAGTGGGGTTAGGTGGGGTGTTGTTAGGCTAGGGTTGGGGTTAGTGTGTGGTGAGGGTAGGTTTGGGTTTGGGTTGGTCTAGGTTGGGTTTGGGATGTGGTGGCGTGATCGGCGGCTTGTGAAGGGAGCTAGTGGGTGCGGGGCAGCCGCGACTTTGAGAGCTTCGCTGAGTGAGTGGGGTTTTAGGTGGGTGTGTGTGGTTGTAGGGCAGGGTTGGTTTAGTGTGTGGTGAGGGTAGGTTTGGGTTCGGGGTGGGGTAGGTTGGGTTGGGGTTGGAATGCAGTGTGCGGCAGCTTGCTGTGCGACTAGTAGGGTGCGGGCAGCCGCGGCTTGGAGAGCTTCCGCCTGCGAGTGGGTGGGTGGTGGGTTGTGGTGGGGTGGGGCTGGGTTTGGTTTGGCCTGAGTGGGGTGGCGTGGTGGGTTGTGGTGGGGTAGACTGGTGTTTGGTTTGGCTGAGTGGGTGGGTGGTGGGGTGGTGGGGTAGGATGTGGTGTTTGTTTGCTGAGTGGGTGGGTGGTGGGTGTGTTGGGGTTGGCTGTGTGTGGTTTGGCTAGTGGGCGTGGGTGTGGGTGTGGTGGGGTGGTTAGGCATGGTTGTTTGGTTTGCGCATGAGTGGGTGGGTTTTGGGGGAATTGTGTTAGGCTGGGTTAGGTTGGCCTGAGTGGTGGGTGGTGGGTGTGGTGGGGTTAGGCTCGGGTTTTTTTTTGGCTGAGTGGGTGGGTGGTGGGTTGTGGTGGGGTTAGGCTGGTGTGTGGTTGGACAATGAGTGGGTGGTGCAGTGCGGTGTGGTGGGGTTGATGGTGTTGGTTTGGACTGTGAGGGGGTGGGTGGTTGGTTGTGGTGGGGTAGGATGTGGTGTTTTTTTGGAACTGAGTGGGTGGGTGGTGGGGTGGGTGGGGGGTTGGATGGTTGTTGGTTTGGACTGAGTGGGTGGGGGTGGGTTGTGTAGGGGAGCTGTGTTTGGTTTGGCCTGAGTGGGTGGGTGGTGGGTGTGGTGGGGTTAGGCTGGTGTTTGTTTTGCCTGAGTGGGTGGGTGGTGGGTGTGGTGGGGTTAGGCTGGTGTTTGGTTTGGCCTGAGTGGGTGGGGTGGTGGGTGTGGTGGGGGTAAGCATGGTGTTTGTTTTGGCCTAACGTGCGGGGTGTGGTGTTGGTGGGGTTAGGCTGGTGTTTGGTTCGCCGAGTGGGTGGTGTGGGTTGTGTGGTGGGGGTTGGGCTGGGTTTGCGGGGCTAGTATTTGGTGGGGATAGCCTGGGGGTGGGCTGTTGGCCTTGTGCTGCTATTTAAAGCGACAGCGTGGGCAGCTGAGCGACAAGTAGGGTGCGGGCAGCCGAGGCTTGGAGAGCTTCAGCCTGAGTGGGTGTGTGGTGGGCGGTGGTGGTGGTGGGTGGTGTGGTTAGCCTGGTGTTTGGGTTAATATTGGGTTGGGGTGGGGTGGTGATGGGCTGTTGGCCTTGTGCTGCTGTTGTAGAGCGACGGCGTGGGCAGCAGCTTGCTGAGCGACAAGTAGGGTGCGGGCAGCCGTGGCTTGGAGAGCTTCGGCCTGAGTGGTGAGGGTAGTGGGTGGGTGGTGGTTAGGTTGGGGTAGGGGTTAATATGTGGTGGTGTTGGTCTGGTGTGTTGGTGGTGTTAGGCTGTGGTTGGGGTTGAAGGGCAACAGCGTGGGCAGCAGCTTGCTGTGCGACTAGTAGGGTGCGGGCAGCCGTTGCTTGGAGAGCTTCCGCCTGAGTGGGTGTGTGGGGTTAAGGGGTGAGTGAGGGCGTTAGGGTTGGGTGGTGTAAGGTTTGGGGAATATGTGGTTGAGGTTACTCTGGGGTGCAAACACCTGGGGGGTCCCCTCCGTCCGACTGCTGCTGCTTCCGGGGGGTAGTACGGCTGCAACCTGCGAAACAAAGCCAAACCCAAACCTACACCACCCACCACACATGCACAAACCAAACAAAATGGTGTACCCCAGTCCAGGCCTCTGATGCAATGGCCGTCGTGCTGCTACTGCCACAACCCAACCCCAACCCTAACCTACACACCCAACCCAACCCAACCCCGAACCTAACTCACCACCATCCCAACCCCAAACCCCAACATACAAACTCCCTCACCACACATTGCTCACCCACAAACCATGCAACTCACCATCACACACCCCACACACCACATGGTTGCCCACTCAGTCCTGCGCCGCTGTGTCTGCGTTTGCCTATGCTCCTGATGCAACGTCAGCAAACCCCACCCCAAACCGACACATGCACCACACCAACTGAAAACCTGGGGTCCCCTCAGTCCTACTGCTGCTGCTACCGTCGCTACGGCTGCAACCCAACCCCAACCTACACATGCACACACACACACCCTGAACACACCTGGGGTCCTCTCAGTCCTACTGCTGCTGCTACCGTCGCTACGGCTGCAACCCAACCACAACCCTAAAATTCCAAAAAACCAAAGCCAAACCCAACTACCCCCCCCAAACACCCACACCCCGCCAACCAACCACCCCCCCCCCCCCCCCCCCCCCCCCCTCACACACACACACTGAACACACCTGGTGTCCCCTCAGTCCTGCTGCTGCTGCTGCCGCCTGTGTGCCTGTGCTGCCTGTGCTGCTACTGCCACAACCCCGTAACCCAAAAACCGAACCAAAGCCTCCCCCCCCCACTCCTCTCACACACACACACACTGAACACACCTGGTGTCCCCTCAGTCCTGCTGCTGCCGCTGCTGCTACCTGTGTGTCTGTGCTGCTACTGCTGCTACTGCCACAACCCAACCACCAAAAGTACCAAAAAACAGCCAAACCCTAACTCCACCCACCCCCCCCCCTCTCTCCACACACTGACACACGGTTCCCCTCAGTCCTGCTGCTGCTGCTGCCGGCCTGTGTGCTGTGCTGCCTGTGCTGCTAATGCCAACACACAAGCTAAAAAGACCCGAACCCAAAGCCGCCCCCCCCCCCTCCCCCCCCCCCCCCCCAACCCCCCCCACCCACCCCCCCAACCCCCCACCAACACCACACCACCACCCACAAAAAAAAGAAACAAAGAACCACAACAACCAACACACACCCCCACTCCGCAACAAAAAAAAAAAAAACCCCCCCCCCCCCCCCCCCCCCCCCCCCCCCCCCCCCCCAACACCCCCCCCCCCCCCCCCCCACCCCCCCCACCCCCCCACCCCCCCCCCCCCCCCCCCCCCCCCACCCCCCCCCCCCCCCCCGAACACACCCACCCAACAAAAACACACCCACACCCAAACCACCAACCCCCCCACCCACCCCACACAACCCGAGAAAAACCATAAACACCAACCACCAACAAAAAACAAAAAAGACAACCAACAACGAAATACAAGAATAAGACAAACAACAAAAAAACAGAAGAAAAAAACAAGAAAAAAAAAAAACAAGAAAACAAAAAAAAAAAACAAAAAAACCAAAAAGAAAAACAAAAGAAAGAAAAAAAAACAAACAAAAAGAAAATAAAACCAAAATAAGAAAGAAAAAAAAAACAACAACACAAACCAAAACCCAAAAAAACCCCCCCCCCCCCCCGTTCTCGCCCCCCCCCCCCCCCCCCCCCCCCCCCCCCCCCACCCCCCCCCCCCCCCCACCCCCCCCCCCCCCCCCCCCCTCCCCCCCCCCCCCCCCGCACCCCCCCCCTACCCACCCCAGCCACCCCCACCCCCCCCCCCCCACAACACAACCGCACCCACCAACAACCCACCACACACCCCAACACACCCCAGCAAACAACACAACAAAAAACAACACAAAATACAAAAACAGAAAAAACAAAAAAAACACCACCCAGCACACCCCCCAAACACAAAAAAAACGCCCCCCCCACCCCCCCCCCCCCCCACCCCACCACCCCCCCCCAACCAAACCCCCCCCCACCCCCCCCCCACCCCCACCCCCCCCCACCCCCCCCCCCGTCTCTAAAACACACTGACACACTAGGAGGTTGTACCAGGCAGGCATGCTGCCCACCCCCCCCCTCTCCACACACACTGAAAACAACCTGGTGGGTCCCCTCAGTCTGTGCTGCTGCTGCGCCTGTCCTGTGTGCCTGTGTGCTGACTTGCTGCTAATGCCACACAACCCAAACCGAAAAGTACCCGAAAACACAAACACCTAACCCACCCCCCCCCCCCCCCCCCCCAACCCCCCCCGCCGCCCCCTTCACCCCCCCGTACTCCCCCACCCCCCCACCCCACCCCCCCCTCGCTCTCTCACACACAGCTGAACACACCTAGGTGTTCCCTTCAGTCCTGCTCTGCCGCTGCTGCTCGGCCACATGGTGTCGTGCTGCTTACGCTGCGACCTGCACAACCCAACCCCAAAATACCAAAACCAAACCAAACTTACCCCCCCCCCCCCCCCTATCACACACCACACTGAGCCACCTGGTTTGTCACCCATGAGCCCTGCTGCTGTCTCTGTGCTGCTACTGCTGCATACTGCCACAGCAAAACCCAAAAAATACCAATAGCCAAAGCCAAACCCAAAAAAACTACCCCCCCCCACCCCCCCCCCCCCCCCCCCCCCCCTCACCCCCCCACACACACACACACTGTCACACACCCCGCCTCAGCAATCGCTGCTATGCCACAAACCCCCAAAGTCAAAATACCCAAAACCAAAAGCCAAACCTAAACATCACACACAGCAGTGCCCCCCACACCACTCTAACACCACACACACTGACACACCTGGGGTAGGGCCCGCGTGTCTCAGACCCTCCCGCTGCTGCTGTTGCTATTGCTGCGACCCAAGCCCAAGCCCAACCTAAACACCCACAGCACCCCAACCGCCGACCCAACCTACACACCACAACGCAACCGAACACACCTGGGTCCCTGCCCGCTGCTGCTAAGTCTGCTGCTAATCTCGTCTTGCTGCTACTGCCACAGGACCCTGCCCCACCTACACACCCACCCACCCCAACCTACCCCCACATACATCCCAACCCCAACCCACCTGCACACCCACCCCACCCGACCACCTTGGTCCCGCCTGCGCGCTGCCTGCTAATATCGTCTGTGCTGCTACTGCCACAACCCAACCCCAACCTACACACCCAACCCAACCCCGACCTACCCCCACCACATCTCAACCCCAAACCCAACCGACACACCCACACCCACACACATGCACCCACACACTACACACACCCCGAACACACCTGGGGTCCCCTCAGCCCTGCCGCTGCCGCTGCTGCTGCTGCTGCTGCCGTCTGTGCTGCTACTGCTGCCACTGCCGCCGCCATGCCCCGAACCCAACCTACACACCTCCCCCCCACACACACACTACACACACCCCGAACACACCTGGGGTCCCCTCAGCCCTGCCGCTGCCGCTGCTGCTACTACCGTCTGTGCTGCTACTGCTGCCACTGCCGCCGCCATGCCCCAAACCCAACCTACACACCCACACACATGCACCCACACACTACACACACCCCGAACACACCTGGGGTCCCCTCAGCCCTGCTGCTGCCGCTGCTGCTGCCGTCTGTGCTGCTACTGCAGCCACTGCCACAACCCAGCCCCAAACCCAACCTACACACCCACACCCACACACATGCACACACACACTATACACACCCCGAACACACCTGGGGTCCCCTCAGCCCTGCCGCTGCCGCTGCTGCTGTCGTCTGTGCGGCTACTGCTGCCACTGCCGCCGCCATGTTCGCCTGCTGCAGTGCCGGGGACAAGCCACCTGGCGCTGCGTATGCTGACGCTTGCACTTGCGGCTTGGCCCCGGCAGCTGAGCTGTAACCGGTCCCTTTCCCCATCCCGCCCTGGGGGCCCTGGGCGTGGGGGGGCGCAGCCCCCCCAGCAGTGGACCGGTGGGGGTCCTTGGCCAGGAGGGTGGCTGCACCCCCCTTGGCTGATGACTGTGCTTTTGTGGTGCTGGTGGCGGTGGTGGTGCTAGCTGGCCTGAACCTTGGGAGGGAGGGCATCTTGAAGGGGGGAGGGGCACCAGTGGTCTCGGCGACGATGGTGCGGATAGCGTATATGCCTTGAAAAGGAGAGATGACAGGGTGGCATGACAGGGTGAGATAGCGACGATGGTGCGGATAGCGTATGTGCCTTGAAAAGGAGAGATGATAGGGTGGCATGACAGGGTGAGATGGCAGGGTGGCATGACAGGGTGAGATGACAGGGTGAGATGACAGTGTGGCATGACAGGGTGGCATGACAGGGTGAGATGACAGGGTGGCATGACAGGGTTGCGACAGGGTGGCATGACAGGATGAGATGACAGGGTGGCATGGCAGGGTGAGATGACAGGGTGGCACCACACACACACCAACCCCACCACACCCTAGCCCCACCACACACACTCCAACCCCACCACACCCTAACCCCACCACCCACCACACACACTCCAACCCACCACACCCCAACCCCACCACCCACCACGCATACTCCAACCCCACCAAACCCCAACCCACCCACCCACTACCGCCTACATACCTTGCCCACATCGGCAGAAGGCCGCCTCTTGTGCACATGTGGCTGCAATGTAGGACTTAGCTAGGAATGCTTTAGGGAGGTCCTGTCCCCCACCGTTAACACACACACACCACCCACTCCAACCCCACTCCAACCCCACCACCCACCCACCCACCCACCACCCGCCTACATACCTTGGCCACATCGACAAAAGGCAGCTTCTCCCCACCCCACACACCCCAACCCCCACCACACAACCCCAGCCCCACCACCCACCACACACACTCCAACCCCACCACACCCCAACCCCACCACCCACCCCACCCACCCCAACCCCACCACCCACCCCAGCCCACCACCCACCACGCACACTCCAACCACCCCACCACACCCCAACCCCACCACACACACACCAACCCCAGCACACACCAACCCACCTCCCCACACACCACAGCCTACACACCTTGCCCACATCGGCAGAAAGCAGCTTCTTGTGCACATGTGGCTGCAATGTAGGACTTAGCTGCCATTGGGTCCTGCCAGCTACCACTGAAGCCACGAACCTGGCAGGGTGTAGGGTGCATGGTTTAGGTGAAAGGAAGCCACAAACCTGGCAGGGTGTAGGGTTTAGGTGAAAAAAAGACCTTGGCTCCTGCCAGCTACCACTGAAACCACGAACCTGGCAGGGTGTAGGGTTTAGGGAACTGGTGTAAGAGAGGGGTCTAGAGTGTAGGGTTGAGGGTTGAAGCGAAGAAATGGCCTTGGCCCCTGCTAGGCACCACTAAAGCCACGAACCTGCCAGGGTCCAGGGTTCAGGGATCTGGTGTAAGACCCCCCCCCTGACCAGAGAGTCTTCAAAACAGTATGGCCCCAATACACAGTGTTCATACAATATGATATTACATGAATATGAAGTGTTGCTGCCATCAAAATACAAATGTTTTCATGTTATCATGCTTGCCCACACCTGTAGAGAGCTCCATATATCATGGGCACTAAGCCCCGAGGCTCTGCCCCTGACCAGAGAGTCGTCAAAACGGTATGGCCCCCAATACACAGTGTTCATACATTCATATTACATGAATATGAAGTGCAGCTGCCATCAAAATACAGTTCAATTCTTCATGTTGCCATACTACCCCACACCTGTAGTCAGCTCCATATATATCATGGACGCTAAGCCCCCAGGCTCCGCCCCTGACCAGAGGGTCTCAATACCGGTATGGACCCCAATACACAGTTTCTACAATTTGATCATATGTGAATACAAAGAGTTGCTGCCATAAAAATGCATCTTTATTCTCCAGTCTAACATACTACCACGCCTGTAGTGAGCTCCATATATGTCATGGACGCTTAGCCCCAGGCTGCGCCCCTGACCAGAGGGTCTCAATAACGGTATGGCCCCCAATACACAGTTTCCATACTACGATAATGTATGAATACAAAGTGTTGCTGCCATAAAAATACATCTTTATTCCAGTCTAACATACTACCACGCCTGTAGTGAGCTCCATATATGTCATGGACGCTTAGCCCCGAGGCTGCGCCCTTGACCAGAGGGTCTCAATACCGGTATAGACCCCAATGCACAGTTTCCATACTATGATATTATATGAATACAAAGTGTTGCTGCCATAAAAACACATATTAATTCTTCATGATATCAGACTAGCCCGTATATGTAGTGAGCTCCATATATCATGGACACTAAGCCCCTCTGGGCCAGATGCTTTAAGTACCCAAATGCCAGGTTGCCATACCACCAACACCAACACCAGCATCAACACAACCTTCCACTCTCACCCACCAACCCATCCACCCACCCCTCTCCATCCAAGTCTCATGTAGTTATATACGATGAAATCAAAGCAAAGGTTAATACCACCACACTACCACACTACGACACTATCATTATAGCTAAGTACCCAAGCTACCCTAGCTAAGTACCCAAATGCAAGGTTAATACCACCACACTACCACACTATCATTGTAGCCTGTATCTGTAGTGAGCTCCATATGGCATGGACACTTAGCCCCGAGGCTGCGCCCCTGACCAGAGGGTCTCAAAAATGGAATGGACGGTGATGAAAAAGACCATTCTACCATTACACGCCTTGTTCAATTTTCTACGTTATGCCATACACAAACATAACAACAAGCATATAATGCATTAATTCAATCTATGTGATATAGGACCCTTATGTCAGATCCATGCTACTATCGTACTACCACACCTGGAGTGAGCTCCATATGTCATTATAGGGTTCAGGGATCTGGTGTAAGACCCCCCCCCTGACCAGAGAGTCTTCAAAACGGTATGGCCCTTAATACACAGTGTTCATACAATATGATATTATATGAATATGAAGTGCTGCTGCCATCAAAATGCAGTTCAATTCTTCATGTTGCCATACTACCACACACCTGTAGTGAGCTCCATATATCATGGATGCTTAGCCCCGAGGCTCCGCCCCTGACCAGAACCTCGAAAATTGCCCTTTTTACGGAGCCCGCAGGAAAACGTTTCATTGTGGTTTCAAGGGGTTCATTGGGTGGGGGTTCCGGGGGGGCTGGGTCTGGCTCTGCCCCTGCCCCCTGGGTCCCCTTGGGCAAAGCCCCCCCCCCTCTGTTGGCATCAGCGGAGGTCGCGGGCCTGCCACCGGGGTCCGCCCGGGCGGATGACGTGGCGCCCCCGCCCCCGCTTCCTGCCCCGTCCGATGTTGCATGGCTGGCGGAGAGGTGAGCGGCGGCAGGTGGCTTGGCTCCCTGATGCGCTTGGAGGGCCGGGTGGGGCTGGGCTTGGGTGGAGGCAGAGGGGGTGGATGACACTGACCTAGTCGGAGTCGTACCAGGCCTATTGACAGCTACACCATGCACGCCCCCACCCCCTGATCCGCCTGAGCCCGCCCCAGCCCCCGCCCAGGCCTGCATGTGCTGCTGCTGCAGTTGTAAGAGTAGCTGTTGTTGCTGCTTCTGCTGCTGTTGCTGCTGCTGCTGTTGAATGAGTGCTGTCAAGAATTTCGCGGCAACCCCTGAGGCCGCTGACTGTGGCACTATCCCAGGCCCCCCTTGTTGGGGGGGGCGGGCCCCCCCTTGGGTTCCTGCCCCCCCCTCACCAGTCGGGGGGGCTCCCTGCCCACCTGCATAGGAGGCTGAGGCGGTACTGGTCCCCGTACTGCTGGGGGGCTGCGCCCGGGGTCCAAAATAAAAGGTGGGCCCAAAGTGAGTCATGGCTTTGGCGGGGTCTATGTGGCGGACCAGCTTGCCAACTACCTCACGCACGTTCACGCCCTGCTTTGCAAGCAAGTCCTGGAGCTGTACCGGTGACAGCGTGGCAAGGGCCCCCAGGTTATTTGCCATCTGCGCGTCACTCAGTGAGCGTATTGCCTTCTGAAGTACAACCGCCTGGTCCACAGAAACACCCTTAGTGGTGTCACCGATCATTTCTATCAGATCGAAATGACGGAGTTGTGGTTGGCCTGCCAAGCCAAGTGCCGGGTTGGTAAGAGCCGCTGCCCCTTGACCCAGAAGGCCTCTACTGGCCAGGGTGAGGACAGCTGCCATTCTCTCGGAGGGGGAGAGGGTGTTGGGTGGTACCGCCGCCCCTTTTGGGGGGGCTTGGGTGACAGGGGGCCGGGCTGCTGTGTGGGGGGCTGCGCCCGGGGGCTTGATAGGGGAGGCGGCAGGGGCGGCGGGGAGGGAGGGGGGCTTGGGGGATGGGGTTGGGGCAGAGGTTGGCAGGGCAGTGGAGGTGGAGGGTGGATGGGGTGTGGCAGCTGCAGTTGAAGTGGAGGGTGGCGTGGTGGAGGGTGGTGGGGGAGCGGTTGTAAGGAATGTTGGCTTTGTAGCTGAGGATGGTGCAGGTGAAGCTGTGGTTGTAGCTGAGGGAGGTGGTGGTGCTGAAGCTGCTGGTGCTGCTGCAGTTGATCCTCTTCCTACTGCTGTTGTTGCTGCTGTTGTTCTTGTTGCTGCTGCGGCTGCTGGCGCTGCCGATCCTGTTGCTGCTGCTGTTGCTGCTGCTGTTGCTGCTGCTGCTGCTGTTGTTGTCTTTGTTGCTGCTCCTGCTGCTGCTGCTGGCGCTGCTGAAGTTGTTGCTGCTGTTGTTCTTGTTGCTGCTGCGGCTGCTGGTGCTGCCGATCCTGTTGCTGCTGCTGCTGCTGCTGTTGTTGCTGCTATTCCTGCTGCTGCTGCTGCTGTTGTTGCTGCTGCTACCGTCCGTGGCGGACCAGCTTGCTTCAACGGAATCACCTACGGATTGTGTTCATGGGTGTTTATGGGTGTGTGGGTGTGCGGGTGGGTGGGTGTTCAAGGGTGGGTGGGGGGGGGGGCTGGGGGGGGCACAGGGGCAACTATGTGGGTGCATGACAAAAACGTGAAATGGGATAGATGATATTATGTATATATAGATATAGATATTATATATATACATTTATGTGTGTTCGAATTATGCTACTAGGGTGCCCGTATGGCAATTCCCCCACTCACCCCCACCCACACACACACACACACAGCAAGTGTATGATAAAGACTAGTGCATGGCAAAAACGTGAAATGGGGTGTAAGATATTTTATATATATCGCATACTAGTAGGGTGCCCATGTGGCAAAGCACACCACCACCTACATCACCACCACCTACACCACCACCTACATCATCCCCACCTACACCACCACCTACATCACCACCACCTACAACACCACCACCAACAACACCACCACCTACATCACCATCACCTACACCACCGCCACCACCTACATCACCACCACCACCTACAACACCACTTACACCAATACCTACACCACCACCTACATCACCCACACCTACACCACCAACACATACACCACCACCTACATCACCAACACATACACCACCAACACCTACACCACCAACTACATCACCACCTACACCACCACCTGCAACACCAACACCTACACCACCACCACCACATGCACCACCACCTACACCACCACCACCACCACCACCACCAAACCCCCCTGCACCAGCATCTCATCCTTCACCACCAACTACACCGCCGCCTAACCCTCACGCACAACCTCCTCATCCTCCACCACCACCACCACCACCTAAATCATCTCCAGCACCCAGCATTACCCCCATGCATCAGCACCAGCACCTACACCCCCCACAGCCATCCCAAGGATTGTACTAAGCTGACTACCCCTGGTGCTGTAGGCATTGCGAATATTTGAGCGGCGCTTCCAGCCAGAGCTAGGATATCGCTACTGGCTCGCAATTTCGTCGAAAATAGACGTCCATGGCCCCAAGTTAGAAATGGCCTCACCCCGGCTCTCTTGACACCCTCAACAGCTTCTTGCTCGCTCGCATCGGCCATTTTGCAGGATGAGTGCTCCTTCTCGAGCCGGGCTGCTAAAACTTGGAAGGAACGGGGAAATAGTACAAGGACAGCTGGGTGTGCAGTCGAAAGCGGAGGAAATTTTCGGCAGAGGGAATGGCGGACTGGACAAGACAAGTCGCAACAGCCTGACAGAACTCTAGGGCAAGCTACTAGGCTTCCAATTGAATTTTTGAAGTCATCAGCGCATTAATTGGGCTCAGAAGGATTGAAACGATGGCAGCAGAGGGCAGTGTTTCGACCCCCCGCGCAGAGCGAATGTTCGAACAATTGGCAAGGCCAGTCTACGCTAACTCGACAACAGGGGGGGTAGAGAGGACATCCTAAAGCATCGCGAGCTATGCACGGGGCAATCTTCTGCTGCATCGCCTTCAGAAAACCTGTCTAGTGTGCTGCATGGCAGGTTAGGGCTTACACTGGCACTACAACAGTACAGCTGAATTCCGGAATTGGGCTCTAACTCGCCTTTCTCGTCCCATTGTACTTCCCGCCTCCTCTCGTGACCTTCCCCGCCCCACAACAACCCTTATTGGTCATTCCTGGCAGCCGGTAGCCGTGAGCGACCTAAAAAGCGTCCACTGGCACTCTCTACAGCCTGCGGCGCCTATGGCAGACTGTCCCTAGGACTTTGTGCAACCCTGCGCGTTCCTCGCCCTCTTCTTCAAGTGTGTGACGCATTGCTCCCCATGGGACTCGTGTTCTGTTCCCCAAACCATGCCACCTCTCTACAGCTTGCGACGCCTTCGGCAGACTGCCCTATGGCACCTTCAGCAACCCTAGGCCTTCGTTTTCCTGTGTGTCGCGCATGGCTCCTCATGGGACTCGTACTCTCTTCCCTGTGCGAACTATCAACCACCTCCTCTCCTTCTTCCTTGCTTAGTCCTCTTTCTTTCTGCCCCTCCTCGGTCAGCTGGTTTAGCACATGGCTCCTCGTGGGACTCATACTCTCTCCCCTGTGCGAACTATCAGTCGCCTCGCCTCCTTCCTTGCTTAGTTCTCTTTCTTCCTGCCCCACCTCGGTCTGCTGTTTTAGAGCATGGCTCCTCGTGAGATTCATACTCTCTTCCATGTGCGAACTATCGATTCACCTCCGGCTACTGGACGCCCAGCAGTGCTTTTATTTTCAGCTACAAGCAGCAGATTCTAAGCAGCTCCCCTGACTGGCTATTCAGCCTAACCTGGCTCAACCTAGTGCACCTGGAAGCTGACACAATTAATTGCCCAGACCAGCTGAAATACTACGTTGTAACACAGTGGCTGGCTCAGGGAGCTGCCTAGAAGCTGCTAAAATATACAAAAAAAATCAGGTGCCTAGGTGGGTGAGGCTGTGGACTTAACCCGCTTCTGCCCGCAAGGGGGTCCAGTAGGGCACCAAGGAACATGTAGCCACCATTATCATCATCATCATCATCATCACCACCACCACCACCATTATCACAATCATCAGCAGCATCAACACCGTCATCAACACCATAATCAGCATCGTCACCATCATCACCACCATCATCACCATCTTCATCACCATCATCACCACAATCATCATCACCACCAGCACCATCATCACCACCAGCATCGTCACCATCATCAACATCATCATCACCACCAGCATCACCACCAGCATCACCACCAGCATCACCACCACCACCATCACCATCAGCACCACCAGCATCGTCACCATCATCACCACCAGCATCATCATCAACATCATTACCACCATCATCATCATTGCCATCATCATCACCACCATCACCATCATCGTCACCATCATCAACATCATCAACATCATCATCATCACCATCATCATCACCATCATCACCATCACCACCACCATCACCATCACCACCACCACTTTTAACATCATCACCACCATCACCATCACCACCATCATCAGCATCCGCAACGTCACCATCATCGTCACCATCATCAACATCATCATCACCACCATTTTCATCACCACCATCATCATCATCATCATTATCACCATCATCATCACCACCATCACCATCACCACCATCATCATCATCACCATCATCATCACCACCATCATCACCACCATCATCACCATCATCATCATCACCATCATCATCATCACCACCATCATCATCACCATCATCATCACCACCATCATCATCACCACCACCATCATCAGCATCATCATCACCACCATAAGCATCACCACCATCAGCATCAACATCATCACCACCATCAGCACAACCACCACCACCGCCATCTTCATCTTCATCGTCCACTTTGTTTACCGAAGTGGCTCTGTTTCCCTCGACCCACTGAAGTCTGAGTGACATAATCATCATCAACACCAGTATCATCATTATCATCATCATCATCATCATTATCGTTCACCTTATTTCCCATATGGTTATATTTCCCTCGATCCACTGAAGTCCGTAGTACATAATCATCTTCCTCATATGATGTAGTGTAACCATCATCATCACCACCATCATCATTACCATCACCACCATCATCAGTATCATCATCAACATCATCATCATCATCATCAATACCAACACCACCATCATCAAGATCTCAGTGATATTCATACATAGTTACTTAGAACACTATGTAAAAGGTTCTCAATAGTAGCCAAACCATTAGTACCATTAGTGTTATAGCTTGACTTAATGTCATCACTAGAGTAGGCAGAGTAAGCACTGGACTGAGCCCCATCATGGACAAGTGCCGCCTGCCGACAGGCGCCTGTGCCAGCTGTGGCCTGCGCGCCGCCATGCAGTACTATGCAATACGCATTAGATATTATTATCAATAGCTCTTCTGCTATTATTGTTATGTCAACACTGCTGTAATCAGATGCACCGACAGTGACGTCTACAGAAAGTAACACCCAGAGCACGCGGTTAAATCTGGGTGTTGTACTGGAAAAAGATAACACCTCCTCGCTACTCAAAATCAGCGGAAATGTTTAGGGGGAAATTGAAAATACAGCCAGAGCTCGAGGAATGTCTTAACAGGCGTGCATGTCTTCCTCAGGGACTCAGTGCAAGTCATCCTCCAGGGCTGATATATTATGAGATTATGAGATTATGACCAAACCGTCCTCTTCTGGAAATTGGGTCTCTTCCACTCCATCATAAGCAAAGCACTTGCCATAATCGTTCTCAGCATTCGAAAAGGGTAATTCAAAACGCGCGCTTTTGCGCGCTTACTTTTTGACCCCCTCTGCGCTTCAAGCGCAGTTTTTTGCAACCCCTTGTGGGCGCTGCAAGCAATTTTTGCGCTTGTTGCACTACAAAACGCAGTTTTTTTGTTTTCAAGTGCGCTAAAGCGCTGGCCAACTTGGCCATCTGGCTATCTGGCCATTTGGCCATCCTTGGCAATTTGGCCATTTGAAGTACCCTGCTCAGTGATATTAACAGAATACTCATCTTCTTCTTCATCTAGGTTCAGGTACTCCTCTAGCTCTGCATAACTGACTTCTACCTCTTCTAACCCTACCATCTCATCATCAGGAAGATCAGCAGGTAGTTGAATAGCAGCAGCTTCGTCGCTGACCTGCTCCATGATCCCCAAACGGTCAAACAAATACATAAATAGTACGCCATATTACCAGGCGTGAGGTTGAGGGGGCCAGCCCGTTTGCTTTCACTGGGCCAACCACCAAATCCCAAACGGCAAACTCTTTTCTGTAGGGGCATACATGCTACCTACCTCGCTCAGCGAGATCAGCATCTACACTGGGGCCCAAAAGCTTTACACGCATCAAAGCATCCACTATCAAGAATTTAGCGCGGTTGCGCTATCGATGCATGCTGAAGCCCCTTTCAACATCAGCAGCTGTCAGCGGAACTCGGTCACTAAGGCACAGAGACTTTAATTGGAAGGAGAGACTTAGGGCGACATACAGAGACTATGGGAAGCCTAAGAGAAGAGCAGCGCCTCCAGAATGGAAGTGGGGTTTAGGGTATAGCCGGACAGCAATAGGACAGAGAAGGCAGGCAGCAGTGTGGGATGGAAAGCAATACAGAATTGGCACCAAATGGGCTAAGTGAGGAAACTTCTGAACTTGTAAACTGGTGTGGAAGTATTTCCATGCTCGTTCCATGCCACCTTAAGCATTTCCAACAGGTATTTGTTTGAACGCATGGCTTTCTTGATAAACAGGAACTTTACGTACATAAGTTTCTGTTTTTCGGAATTTATCTACTACAATTTGAGGCCAATAGTTCAGTTTGGACTTTAAACTTCGTGGTTTAGAGACACACTGGCAGGGTATGCAACCCAGTGGGACGCAGTGGGACCTACTGAAGCTGCGTCTGTGACGCTACAGACCCTTCAACATTGCGTCTGCGACGTAGGATGCAGCGTCCTGAACAACCCTGGACCCTCTGCCGAATGTCAGCGGGTGAATTACAGGCACACGGATGCTATATCGCCTGTAGTTCACCCGCTGACAATAATGCTTGCCCTGGGAGGGGTAGGGGGTTAAACACTCGTTCGACGCTCCCTAGAGGCCTTGGGGACTCAACCTTGCTCCCAACCGTCAAAAAAACTCACAAGGTACAAGTGGTAAAGAAATAAGCTAGGAAGTACGGTATACCCTCTGGGTATACCGGCTTGCTGATGTTCTGACTTGCGTGAATTAAGTAACTTCTAACCAGGTTATAAGTTGGAAATGTTTGATTTTTTGTCTACCGGTACATATATGAGGCAGCAATAATGTATGTTTGAGACCCTGTTGATTGGAGTTGTAATGAGATGAGATGACAGTTCCATGAATCTAATCGCTACAAAAAACGTTAACACGTGCAGACGGCGACATCTACATCGCAGCAATAAGCTTGGAAGCAAAGAAGCAAAATAGCGAGAATGTGAAACATTAATCTGATCAACAGTTCAAGTCAACAACAACTCTGACGTCCACCAAGTCTGCAGTCCCCCCTCCGAAACCCGAGCTGGATCAACGGGTACACGCCAGAAGGGTACACGCGGGTACACGATGATCAGGCGGAAGCGGGGGGAAGGCGGGGGAAGGTGGCGCGGTGGGAAGCAGAGTTCTCTGGTGGGAAGCATGGCGCGGGCGGGGCGGGGCGGGGCGGATTGGGGTCCCAGGGCGGGGAGGCCAAAAATGGGCGCGCCATCTTCGTTGGAGGTACAATTCCCATTGAAATCGTCAAGCTGCGGGGAAATTTGGATTACAGTATGACAGGCGGATACTGTATCGATGGAGAGGCGTGTCGGAAAGCCGGGAGGGAGCTGTTGATGCTAGAAATGATGAATCAGCTTCAGGTGAAGTACATATAGCTGGCCGTAGCGGTTAGAACTCAACGGATGCCCAACCAACTGTGGTTTGTTCGAGGCCGGTTAGAAGCAAACAGTTTCCCAACCAACTCTGGACCAGATCGAAGCCGAAATGTAACCGAATTCCAACCGAATATAGCCACCCTGGAACCGCATCCAGACAGCATCCAGCCCAAGCGAACGCATTTCACTTTATTACTGCCTGAATACCGCCACCTGGGTTTCTGTATTGATAGCACTGATCACAACCGTAGCCCACCATCCACCCTCTCGTGCGAAGCCCGTGAATCCATCGCTTTCTGTGTCGCGCTTACCACAGTGCTGTGAACCTCCCCTCCTGCCCCGCACCCAGTCTCCTATCGTCGGTTACCGTATTAGCATAACTTCCCTGGACCTTCACTATCACCAGCGCCACCGAGGAGTTTACACGACACGCTAGCGAGGAGAACGAGGCGGGAGTAGCGACGCCCCCCACCCACACCCACCAAAACAAACTAGAAAAAACCACAAAACAAAAAAAAAAAAAAAAAGAAAAAAAAAAAAAACAAAAATAAAAATAAAAAAAGGAAAAGATGAACACACAAAAAAAAGAAAATAAAAAAAAAAAAAAAAAAAACAAAAAAAAAAAAAAAAAAAAAAAAGAAAAAAAAAAAAGAAAAAAAAAAAAAAACAAAAAAAGAAAGAAACAAAAATAAAAAAAAAAAGAAAAAAAAGAAGAAAAAAAAAAAAAAGAAACAAAAAAAAAAAAACGAAAAAGCAACAAAAAAAAAAAAAAAAAAAAAATAAAAAAAAGAAGAAAAAACAAAAAAACAGTACAAAAAAAAGAAAAAAAAAAAAATGATAGAAAAACAAAGAAAAAAACAAAAAAAAAATACAAAAAAAAAAAAAAAAACCAACCAGCACCACCAAGTGAACCAAACTCAAAAAGCAAAAAAAAACAACCCAAACACAAACAAAAAGAACAACAACAAACACCAAAAAAAAAACGAAAAAAAACCCACCCCTCCCCCAAAAGAAAAAAACACTACCCCACAACAAAAACACAAAAAGAAAAACAAAAAAAAAAACAAACAAAACAAAAAAAAAAAAAAGGCAAAAAACAACGAAAAGAAAAGAAAAGGAAAAAAATAAAAAAAAGCAAATAGAAAAAAACAAAAAATAAAAAGAAAAAGAAAAACAAAATAAAGAAAAAATAAAAAAAAAAAAAGAAGAAAAAAAAAAAAGTAAAAACAAGAAAAAAAAAAAAAAAAAAAAAAAAATATTAACAAAAAAAGAAGAAAAAACAAAAAAAAACTACAAAAAAAGAAAAATAAAAAAAACACACAAAAAAAAAAGAACAAAGAAAAAAAAGCAAAAAAAAAAAAAAAACAAAAAAAAAAAAAATAAAAAAACAACAAGTCACAAAAAAAAAAAGAAAAAGCAAAACCCCCCCCCCCACAACCACACACACACACTCCCCACCTCCTCCCTTCAACAACCCGGATAGCCCTACTGGACTTCGGACCTCCCTCCACCATCACCACCTTCATAGAGGAGTAACGCGCAGCTGCCCGTCGAAGCTTCCCGGGGCAAGGGAGAGAGTGCACACAGCCCTGAAGCAGCAGCGCCTCACCGTGGACAGCAGCCAGGTAAGGCCGAATCAGTGATTCTCCCATGCAAAGCCCCCGCGCCTTCTCGCGCAGTACACCACCGGTACCTCGACACGACGCCAATAATGTACCTGCACTCATCTGATTGCATTCTGTACTCAGCAAGGCGTGGAGTAGTAGCGGCCATGGCATGGTGCCCATGCTCACTCGCCCACAGTCGGCGAGCAGGCTACAGGCTAGTAGACGATGTAATCGGACCAGCACCCCCCTGCGCTAGGGAAACTGTCCCGACCAACGATGAGTTTCTCATCCAATCCTGGCGGGGTTAGTTTCGCGCGAATGCGTCCGGTTTACGTTCTTTGGCTTGCTAGCCCAACGTTGTGAGGTCGATGATGTCACGTTCACCCTACCCCACCCCCTTGTGGCGGGTGTTATAGCCGGGGGGTGTTGGTGGAATCGAATACCAACTCTACGCACCACCATCGCCATGGGGTAAAGACAATTAGGACGCAGTTTTGTTTTCACGGGGAGTGCGAACGGGCAAGAGCCTCCGGCCTCCGCACGCCAGCACTCGCACTCAGCCTCAGCACGACCCACGTGGCCCACACCAGCAGGGCTGCCCAAGGTGCTTAAAAACCTACGTTTTGAGACGTATACGTTTTCAAAATCTACGCTTCATCAGCCGAAAGCCTCGTCTCATGGACCATAATCATCGTCTCGAACGTAACAGACCCTTCATCAGCCGAAACCTGAGTTCGAGACATGAAACATAAAGTTTTGAACAACCCGCACTGATGGGTAGGATCAAGGCTTGTGGGGACTTCAGCAAGCTCTGTGTGCGTGTCTGGAATTAAATTCTTACTGTGAAATCGAACTCGAAATGTTACTGCCGATGCCGGCGAGCAGTCACATTGTTTGCTGTAGCCATGTTACCATGTTACCAAGCGTGTGTGTTTGTGTGTGGATGAGTTCATCCACGTGGGTTGGGGTTGGGGGTTCAGAATGGAGGGTGAGCTTAGATTCCTTCACAACAACCGACACACACAACAACACCCACACAACGACCCACCCACCCACACTGCTTTGCAGACAAAATCTTCTAGCCCCTCCTGGAAATCTATAGTCGATTTTGATTGTTTGAGGTTGGGCAAGTGCCTTTAGCCTAATCGGCTTACCCTGGCCTGTAACATACATGCACACGTACAATACCCACTTTTTTTTCTGACGACTCCTCGCCGCTCCTTCCTCATTCCGTCGCTGCAAGGCGACACATGGGTCTGGCTTCACTAGTCAGAATTGCCCCCCCCCCCCACCCACCCACCCACCCCCACCCACCCTGACCTGACCCCCCCAGGTTTAGCAAGATTTGGGAAGTAGCGCGTTGTACTCAAGAGCATGACACACCTCACTGTTTCATTTTTGGGCTACGCGTAGCAGCTTCTAGGCAGCTCTCTTTCCCCAAATCTGAAGCTAGCCAGCGTGCCTGAAAGCCGACGTAGAGGGCATTCGAATGCAGCTGAAAGATTTGGGATTGGCCCAGCGGCTAGCTAATGGAGCTGACTGGAAGCTGCCATGCGTAGCCCCAAAAAGAAATGCTAGCAAACATCTACCCACCAGGGTACTACTAAGCGCGATTTTTCCACCCCTCAGCACGTTTCGCACAGTTTTTTCACCCCCCTGTGGGCGCAGCACGCAGTTTTTGCGCTTATCGCACTAAAAAGCGCTGACCAATTTGACGTTTGGGCGCTTTAAGCGCTGACCAATTTGGCAAGAAGTAGTACCCAACTACCCACTCATCATCAGTTCATCAAGTGTTTCTTTCAAATGGCATATACTGCTAATCTAGAGTCAATCTTTACACCTTGCTGCCACACCTTGCAATGGAAAGGGGCAATGCCATCATCATCATGGTCATCCACATCGCCACAATTCTCATCATCCTTTCACAAGTTCTATGCAGCGTCGCGTGCGACGCTACAAAATGGCGGAGAGAAATCGGGACGGAGCGACAGGTGGCAACGGAAGCGAGTTAGTAACGAGACCGTTGGCTGACGTGTCAAGCTTCATTGCAGTCAGATGGATGGATGGTCGGTCGGACGGACTAATGGGTAAACACAAAGAGGGGGCTCCGCCAAAAATGTGCTTAATTACACACTGTAACACTAAGTGGTGGCTGAAATAGTGGCTGTACAGTGGGTTCCGGAGCAGGGGGGGGGTGGGGGGGGGTCTGCTGAAGGGTCCCTTCACACTTTTCTGGGATGGTGTCTTTCACTTTTAATTTTGCCCCCCCCCCCCCCCCCCCCCCCCTTGAAGAGGGGGCTCCGCAAAAAAATTGTAGTCATCATATCTATCCAACCACTGCAACCCACATCCGCCTGCCTAGCAACACGTACTAGCACCCACCCCCACATATCTCTCCCACAGCACATGCAGCACTGCTTTATGTTATCATTCCTCCCTGAAAAAAAGTGAGGTAGAGTAGGGGCAGTGCGACGCTAAAAATGGCGGAGAGTGATCGCGACGGAGCGACAGGTGAGGGCGACAGGCGGCAAAGGAAGCGAGTTAGTTACGAGACCGTTGGCTGACGTGTCAGGCTTCATCTCGGTCAGACGGATGGTCGGTCGGTCGGTCGCACAGACGGACAAATGGGTAAACCTGGGGGCTCCTGCCCCCTTGAAGAAGGGGCTCCACCAAAAAAAGTGAGGCGGCAGGGGCAATGCGACTCGATTTGATGCGCGGTCCCTATACCAGTGCGACTCGATCCGATGCACGGTCCCTGTATCAGTACGACACAATTCGATGCACGGTCCCTATCACAGTACCACTTGCTTTGATGCACGGTCCCTATCACAGTGTGACTCGATTCTATGCACGGTCCCTATAGCAGTGCGACACGATCCGATGCACGGTCCCTATCACAGTGTGACTCGATCCGATGCACCGTCCCTATGGCAGTGCGACACAATCCGATGCACAGTCCCTATCACAGTGTGACTCGATTTGATGCACAGTCCCTATAGCAGTGCGACTCAATCTGATGCGCGATCCTTGTCCTAGTGCGACTTGATCTGTTGCACGGTCCTTATAGCACTGCGACTCGATCTGTTGCACAGTCCCTATCACAGTGCGACTCAATCCGATGCACAGTCCCTATCACAGTACCACTTGATTTGATGCACAGTCCCTATAGCAGTGCGACACGATCCGACGCACAGTCCCTATCACAGTACCACTTGATTTGATGCACAGTCCCTATAGCAGTGCGACATGATCCAATGCACAGTCCCTATCACAGTACCACTTGATTTGATGCACAGTCCCTATAGCAGTGCGACACAATCCAATGCACAGTCCCTATCACAGTACCACTTGATTTGATGCACAGTCCCTATACCAGTGCGACTCAATCCGATGCACAGTCCTTATCACAGTACCACTTGATTTGATGCACAGTCCCTATCACAGTACCACTTGATTTGATGCACAGTCCCTATACCAGTGCAACTCAATCTGATGCACAGTCCTTATCACAGTACCACTTGATTTGATGCACAGTCCCTATAGCAGTGCGACACGATCCGATGCACAGTCCCTAAAGCAGTGCGACACGATCCGATGTACGGTCTCTATTGCTGCGCGTATGCGAGATTGGGGGTATCCCCACGAGGGAGGTCGATGGGGGGGGGGGGGGGGGGGGGGGGGGGGGGGGTGGGGGGGGGAGAAGCTAGGGTGGTTGTGGTTGTGGTCGGGGGTGATGTGTGTGTGTGTGGTGGGGGGATCTGGGTGGAAGCTCGTGTGTGTGTGTGTGGTGGTGGTGGTGGGGGGGGGGGGTGATGTGTGTGTGTGGCAGCGTTGGGCGATAAAAACAATATGTCAAGTTCGAAGGCGCATGGTTCAATGGAGGGGTGGGGTGGGGGTGGGGTGGGGGTGGGGGGGAGGGGGGCGGTGCTAGCAGGTACGTCCTGAAATCGCTGCTAGCTCAGTGCATGCCACCAACCGAAATTGCTGCTAGGTCAGTGCATGCCACCAACCGACATTACTGCTAGCTCACTAAATGCCACCAACCAAATTGCCGGTAGCTCAGTGCATGCCAACAACCGAATTTGCTGCTAGCTCAGTACATGCCAGCAACCCCAACATAGGGATGCAATGACAGGGGTGCAAGCTACAGGTGTCTTTATTTGTATGATTACCTCGGATTACCTTGCTTGTCTGCATCACCCTAAGTGCTAGCGGGAACGACTCGAAATTGCTGCTAGCCTCCCCCGAAGAGTCTCGAATGACGATGCCAGTTAAGATCAGAATCTGTTTCAGTGGGTGTTCGAATTGAGGAGAGAGGGTAAAGCGGCGTAAAGAAACATCGCTACGTCCAGTGTGCGATGGAGGAAGTGCGCTTCGCATTTAAAAACAAAATGGAGGTAATGCGTTTCGAGGCAAATGTTGCGAATTGCGATCCAAGCAAACTGGCAGTTGCCACCATGGTAGCAGGCGCGCTGGGCGTTTGAAAATCGAATGGAAGTAGCGGCGCGCCACCTTCGCACCGCCCGTCGAACTTCTTAGATTCAAAACCTAAGCCTGGTGGGCGGCTGGGGCTAACATATGATCTGTCAATCGGCAGATGTCCAGGTTGTTAGCCCACCTCATCACCAACTGATTACCAACCAACTCCTCATGCACTCCGACGCAAATCTGAACCGAATCCGAACCGACTTCGAAATGAAAGCTGGTAGGTGATCAGTTGTCAGCGCCAACCTCATTGGAAACCGATTAGCAACCAACTATGCAACCACTCCTAGCCAAATCCGAACCGACTTGTAACCGACTTGTAACTGGGGACCCTACTCGCACGCCCCCCGCCCCCCGCAGCCCCTCGCCCGCTTTCGCTAAATCGCGCCAAATCCATGCCAACAACTGCCAAGATTCAGGTTTCTGTTTCATTCATTCATTCGCAAACCACAACACCCCCCTCGCTTCGAAACCTCCCCCCTCCCGCGCTAACGCACAATACATATAACCCCTTCGCATTATATTCAACCACCCTTGCTTCTGAATCTGTAACTCACACAACTATACCCCTCATCCTCATCCCTGATCCCCCCCTCCCATCAGCCACCTATCAGCTCTCCACCTCCGCCTCGTAGCTGCGCAGTTCCTCCATTCCTTAACCTCCCAGCCGCTTAAGCCCACCACCCCGTCTCGGCTTACCCAACAGTGCCAACCCAAACCCGACTCGCCCGTCCAAAATCACATCACCACATCACGACCCTCTGTCTCAAATATAGGGTGGGCCAATCCAATCTCTCCATCCCCACACTATTATCGCCTCTCGCCTCGCTACTTCAGCCTCCTCCCTCTGCGATTTTGCTTCCCCATTAGTTGCGCACCCCCTCTATCCCTCTCTCTCTACCTCTCTCTCTCCACTACCTGTCCCGCGCCTGCCCATCCCCCGAGGCTGATTTCTGATTGGCACTAGCTTCTCATTCGCATCTGTCTAATCGTCGAGCATAAGCTACGTCACGGAGCCACATCAAGCATAGACGACTTTTCGATGTCGCTTTGCATCAACTTACGGAACGGGCCCGCCGAACTTCCCCAACCAGAGCATCTGTCTTGCGGTGAGCTGCCGACCCCTTCATTAACCATGCCAAATGATCACCAACCAGAAATACAAGATACGGATTGTTGCCACCACAAGTTCACTTCTACGCGTGTCTGACTCAGCCCCTAGGTCTGTCTGCACCTAGTTAACCAACCCCAGGGGTGTCTAAGCCTGCAAGGTTGCGGCCTCTGCACTTCCCTTCCTCCACCTTTCATACTTTCTGTAGTGCTGCACCCAGCAGATCGTACATCCATGTTGTTTTCACACTTCCATGCAAGCAGTGCACATAACCTGCACACACCTTCCTCCTCTTTTCATTTTAACCGCATTGCTTTCACAAATAAAACTCCCACATGCAATTCTGAAACACATTTATCACCACCCACCCTCTATCTCTCACACCCATCCTTTCTGTTGTTACGGTCTAGGTGTGTACGCCAGGCTGGCAAAGTGCAACGAAGACCTAGATACGGCCAACATTCAGGGTAGCTGCTGGAAAGCAACTCTCCAGGCCGTGTGTGCGGTGCCAACATCATACAGCGACGCTGATCCTCTGCAACACCCCTCTTCAGATTTTGGAAGTGAGTCATTGGTGTGCTTGGTTGGTGTAGATTAGTTTGATCGGGCAGACTGGGTAGATTTAGTTAGCTAGTAATGTTACATGAATGCCTCCCCACCCCCTAGCCCCTCCCCACTCCCCACCTTCACTCTCACCCCTCCCCACTCCCCACCCTCACTCCCATCCCTTAGCCCCTCCCCACCCTCACTCCCACCCCTTAGCCCTCCCCACCCTCACTCTCCACCCCTCCCCACCCCACTCCCCCCGCCCACCCCCTAACCCCACTCCCCTCTCCATCCTCACTCTCCCCCTCCTCCACCCTCCCACTACCCATCCTGCCCACCCCCCCCCTCCCCCCCCCACCCCCCTCCCCTCCCCTCCCCAACCCTTAACCCCCCCTCCCCCCCCCCCCCAACCCTCACTCTCACCCCTCCACACTCCCCCTCCCCCAGGTCCCGGCAGCACCGACTCCTATCAATACACAGACACGACAACCTCCTCACTCCCCTCCCCACCCTAACTCCCGCTCACCCCCTCCCCCAGGTCCCGGCAGCACCGACTCCTATCAATACACAGACACGATAACCTCCAATGTCAATGGCTCTCCTACACCGACCTCGACTATGACCGGAACAGCTAGCGCCAACACAGCTCACCTGGCTGGTCTCTCTGACAGGCCCCCCTTGGCCGAAGCCCCCCACGACCTGCAAGCCACGACACTAGGCCCCGGTGTGTCTGGCATCCGCCCCCAACTCCTGGCATCTGCACCTGATTGTGATGTAATCACAGGTGGCGTGGCCCTGCCCTGCACAGTGCCCCGCCAAGTCTCAGTGTCAGTCTCCAGTGACGTTGGTTACTACGAGGATATCCGCGCCCCACCCCTCAATCCAGGTGTGCAGACCCAGGGAGACACTAACACAGTGTCTGCAGCCTCCAGTGGTCAAGGTCACTCTGACTCAGCAACTCAAGTGTCCAACACAGCAACAGCTTTTGACGTCACAGAGGGCGTCAGCCGCGCCCTCCTTCCCACCACGTTCACCCGGCCGCAGCCCTCCCGGGTGTCAGGTGCCAAGGGGGGGCCTGAGCCGAAGCTAGTCGGAACAAGCCTGCAGACCCTCTCTACCAACGAGACCTCCAGGGGAGGGCAGTTCTCCAACAAGGGCAATACAAACCCACCCACTGGCAGCAAGACAGGGGGAATCACACCCACTGGTGTTGCACTAAACCCTGCTGGGCCATCTCAATCCCTTGCTGCTGCTTTATCTGCGTCTACCCACGGATCTGTGTCTACCCACGGACCAGGGGGTCCTAGGCCACAGCAGGGGGGGGCTCAGCCCAAGGCATCTGCCGTCCTGCAGGCGGCCCTGGAGAAGCAGAGGGCGGCGGCTGCGGTCCTTGCACGCGCTCATGCAGACCTCATGGCTGCACATAGACCCTTTCCCCCACCTCCTGCACACGCACACGGCCCCTTCCCCGGTCTTCTGGCAACACACGCCAGCCGGGGCTATGACTTCCCCGGGGGAGCCTTTAGATCTACCTCCCAACAAACCCCCGCCCTCTTCAGCCTCCTCCGCTCCTCCACCTCCTCCTCCGACCCCCTCCTGCACCCCTCCCACAACCCCTCCCTCCCACACAACCCCCACTCCCTCCCACACAACCCCCCACACACCCACACACCCCACTCCCTACCAACCACCCTGCTAGACCAACTATCCATGGCAGCAAGCCGGTCCCTGCCCTCTGCCGGGTCCTCCCAGCCAGCATCCAGGTCCAGTAGGCCGGGGGCTCTCCTTAGCTCTGTGATGGACCAGCTAGATCCTCGCGTGCTCCAGGTCCATATGATGATGGCCGCGCGCCAGACTGTGATGGCTGCTGTGCTCAAGGCAGAAGAGAGACCAGGGCAGGACAGGGCAGAGCGATACAGGGCAGGACACTCTCAGTCACCTACTGCCGCCGCTGCTGTGCACAAGGCTGAAGAGAGGGCAGGTCAGGACAGGGCAGTGCAAGACAGGGCAGTCCAAGAGCAGGCAGAGCGAGTGGTGCTCATCCACAGTGGGCCCAAGCAGCCAAGGAAGCGAGCGCTGTCAACAGCAGCCGTAAAGCAGGTCCAGACCACAACCTCGATTGCTGCTTCTACTGCTGCTGCTGCTGCTTCTACAGCTGCTGCTGCTGCTTCTACTGCTGCTGCTGCTGCTTCTGCTGCTGGAAGGCAGGTCCAGACCACTGCCTCAAGTGCGGCTGCTTCTACTGCTGCTGCTGCTGCCGTCACCGAGCTGGGGGATCCCTTGGCTGCATCGGTTCCGCGTCGTCCTCGCTCCTCCCGGAGAGCCTGTAGTCACTGGAGGTATGCTGGTTGGCTGACCGCCGTGGCTGCTGCTACTACGTCCAAAGCACTGGGAAGCGCCAGGACGGCTAGGTCTGTCTCTAGGCATGCGGTTGGGCTGACTGCTGTGGCTGTGGCTGCAAATGCCACAGCCCAATTGTGTGAGGTGCTGCCGGCACTGAAGAGAAGGCGAAAGGAAACTCCCACTCGTGCTGATTAATATGCCTTTTGGGCGGAGCCCCCCCTTTTTGGCGGATATTATGGCATTAGTGATGACAATAATGCTTGCTTGCTGCAATCTTGCTTGCTTGCTTGCTGCAATATTGCCTTTATTATGTATGTCGAGGATTGGTTTGAAGACCCCTCCCGAATGTTGTGGGGCGGGGGCTTGTCTTGGGTCAACAATGGCCTGTCGATGACAACGTGCGGTGCATGTCATATGCCGTACACATGTCATGTTCATTTGTGTATGTAAACATTTTTGTATGGCAGTCATAAAACGAATGAAGGCATGTATATATATTACATTACATTACATTACATTACATTACATGTTAAAGTCTACTTGACACCGCGAGGGTGTATGAGACTCTGTGCTTTAAACAAAAAGAAAAAGCACCCACAAAGCAAAAACCCCATTACATCAGGGGTGTGTTGAGGACAAACAAACCAAACTCCCAACCACCGTTTTGGTGGCGTAGGTATTAAACCCCTTAGAGCCGGACCCAGATCTCAACCACTTACAGTGGCGGAGGTAAGAAGCTAACAAATGAGAAGTCACAAGAAGAAGAAAAAAAGGGATGATAAATTACGGTGCCACTAAGCAGTCCAGGGCTTCCTGTCTTGCTCTTCTACAAGTAGAAAGATAGTCGGCTAGGTTGCTCCAAAAAGACTTAGTGCCATTTCCATTCATAAAGGTTCTGAATGTGGAATCGCAGAATTCCACATTCCATACGGTTAAGTTGGTATCCTCATGGACATGCCTATAAATATCTGTGAACAGCTTCTGGTAGCGGAGGCGAATATCATTATAAAAAGGGCACTCAAACATATGCATTTCATCCTCAGGTTTTGGAACCCACACATTTGACAGTGTCTCATTGAGCGAGGGATGTGTGCTCTATCCACCACCCTCATTCTTTCTGTGTTCAGCCAATGGGAACCCATTCTAAACTGTGCTATAGAACGAATCTGATCCTGCTTATGTAAGGCGGATGTAAAGGGAATCAAGCCATTCTCATCATTGCTGTTGGCTGCGAACCATTTTTGGTATCGGAGGCGTTTAAAGCCAACCCTTCTCTCATCAGGGATGTCTCTAACTGCATTGGTGTCACTTGGGTACTTAAACCTCCATGACTCAAAAACTTCAGACATAATACCTTCGACATCGACAGCCTCCAAAATGTTGATGTTTTTACTGGATCCTAGCTTGTGGAGAGCACAACGCAAGTCATGAACCCAGCCAGTGTTGGAGTCAAAAGATTCCTCAAGAGCCATTCTAATGAGATCCTCAGGTTCTTTATGTATGGTCTTGTTCCAGAAGCGCAAAGCTTGTTTAAGCCAAGCAAAACACAACGGGGTTCTACCCAGCTCTTCCATGATAATATTAGATGTAGTAGATTGGCAAACACCCAACATTTGTTTAAGTATACCTCTATGCCATTTCTCACAAGCATGGTCATTTGAGATAAGTGTGTTGTTCAGAATAGAAGGAAATATATGTTACGCCATATGACAAGGCGTGAAATAATCCCCTATTTTCAGCAATGAAAGAGGGAGCGCAGAATGGTATTATTATTTTATCCCCACACACATCGCTTTTGACTGCATGGGTCAGAGGGCAAAGATGATTACTGGTGCTTACTGTTCATAGACTTGTAATTCATCAATTCATTATCTTGCCCCTTCTCCCTCTCCCTCTCGCTTTCTCAGATAAGTTCTTATCTCTTTTCTAAATCCGAAGTTTTAATATTTAATACCGGTAGTGACCTTATAAATGGAAGAATTTCCTATAAATAGCAGTTTAAAGGCCAAGACCTTCCCATTGTATGTACGTATGTTACAGTCCAGGGGTAGGCCAAATAGGCTAAAGGGACTTGCCCAAACATATAGGAAGGGCCTAAAAAGAAAGAGCACTGATGAACTGAACTCCAAACAATCATTTAAGCGACGGGGTCCCTGAGTTCGTGCTACAGTGATAAAGCAGCAATCATATAGTTTTTATCCCCTGTTGTTTTGAGTTGTAATGAGATGAGAAGACACTTCCATGAATCCAATAGCTACAAAAAACGGAAACACGTGAAGATGGAGATGTCTATTAAAGCAGCAATAATATAGGTTTGAGAATGACAGACTAAGGAGGAGTTTGCTTATTTAGGAATTCCCTAATAAAGGGGAACAGGGTACTAAAAAGCATGCACGGCAGCGCGTTTACGTGCTGCCTTTTTCAGCCCCAATGCGCGTTTTTTTCAACCTCCTGTAGGCGCAGCGCGCAGTTTTTGCGCTTTTTGCACATCAGAGCGCTGACCGATTTGACGTTTGTGTGCTTTAAGCGCTGACCCATTTGACAAAATGTAGTACCCTGAAAGGGAAACACAGCAGGAATGGCGGGACATTTCAGTCGTAGTTGTTACACTGCAGACTCAATAGAGTGAAGGTAGCTATTAAGCGCAATAGAGCGGTATATAGGAAATATCTAATGCGTACTTCACAGTACTGCATAGTGGCGTGCAGGCCATAGCTAGCCAGGACGCCTGGCGGCAGAAAACACGGGACCTGGTGGGAACAGGGACCTGTGTGTACTTTGCCGGGACCTGTGTGTAATCTGCAAAGCCGAGAGCGAGCTTGGCTGTGTACTAGTGGAACCTCTGGGTAATCTGTCTCCCTCCCGGGACATGCATTATTGTCAGCGTGAACTACTAGGACACGAGTACATCATTGGTATCTGATCAGATACCAATGATGTACTCGTGTCCTAGTAGTTCACGCAGACACTTGGCCTACTCAGGTGCCGACATATACTCCGATATGGGTTTTCCTATTCAGGTGCCGACACATAAGTTGGACACTAACAGCACACGAGTGAGAGACAATGTGTTACAGCCAACAGGGCTACTCACGCAGACTGGAAACGGCGCAACGAAATCTCTGGCCACCGATTTACATGGAGTAAAAAAATTAGATGTGGCCTGTTACAGTCGCGGGTGAAGATTATGCAACGGATGATAGATCCTTACGCCTTGTTGCAATGGCTCTTCTAGTCATTTGCTTTCTTGGCAGGGATGTACAGGTCCCGGAGAATGCCTACTTCGGATATTAGCACTTTTCTATTCCTTTGCTCTTTTGCAGGGATACATGGGTCCCCGAAATTGCCTATTTATAATATGAACACTGCTTTCCGTGCGACGCGTCACAAATTGAGTGTCTCGGTGCGACCCCAATGCGACGCACTGCCCCCCGACGCCCAGGGGGTTAGGAGAGGCATTTCTGACTAGTTTAGCCGGATCCATGCGTCGCCATGCAGTAACGCGTCGCAAAACAAAGGTGCACATCAAACATCTAATAACAAAGAGGCAGCATAAAAACTGTGCTACTGCTAACCAAGGGTACATTCAAGCTTTAGTGTGGTAGCCAGGGTTGTTCAAGACGCTGCGAGAGAGGGGGGGGGGGGGGGGGGGGGGGGGGGGGGGCAAATAGGGAGACAGATAGGCAGTCCACTGTGCGGCTATACCGCAACTTTGTAAAAACAGTATTATTCATAATGTTAATACTTATTAGGTCGTCGTCAACCGCGATGGTAGCTTGTCCAGTTGAGGTAGGAGACCGCTCCCCACCCGCGAACGACGGGCTCCCTTAACACCACGCCCCACCAGGCGTTATCATTACCTTAGCCAGGGTTGTTCGGGACGCTGTGTCCTCTGTCGCAGACACAACGTCGAAGGGTCCGTTGCCCTAAACCCTAAACCCTACATACTGAATCACGATATTCAACGTTGAAACTCTGTATTGCTCAGTAAAGCAAGACACCCATGTTATTGGCAAAGCCCCCCCTCCTGGGGGGCGGGAGCCCCCAGGTTCACCCGTTGTCTGTCTGTCCGACTGACCGACCGATAAAACGAAGCCTGACACGTCAACCAACCGTCTACTAACTACCTTTGGTCAGCTGCAGTCCGCTGCCACTTGCCATTCTGTTGCCAACACTCTCCGCCAATTTTCTGCGCTCAGTCAAGCAAGAAACCCATGTGATTTTTATTGGGCAACTCCCTTTAGCCTAATTGGCTACATCTAGACTGTAACAACATACACACACTCTATATTGCACTTAGTAGCTATTCCATTTGGTAGCTAGTAGCTATATTCCACTTGTTAGCTAATAGCCATAGTCCACTTGGTAGCTAGTAGCCATATTCCACTTGGTAGCTAGTAGCTATATTCCACTTGGTATCTACTAGCTATATTCCACTTAGCAGGTAGTTCACTTGGTAGCTAGTAGCCATAGTCCACTTGGTAGCTAGTAGCTTTGTTCCACTTGGTAGCTAGTAGCTATATTCCACTGAGTATCTACTAGCTATATTCCACTTACTAGGTAGTCCACTTGGTAGCTAGTAGCCATATTCCACTTGGTAGCTAGTAGCTATATTCCACTTAGTATCTCATAGCTATATTCCACTTAGTAGGTAGTCCACTTGGTAGCTAGTGGCTATATTCCACTTGGTAGCTAGTAGCTATATTCCACTTAGTATCTAATAGCTATATTCCACTTAGTAGGTAGTCCACTTGGTAGCTAGTAGCTATATCCACTCTGTAGCTATTAGCAACATTCCACTTTGTAGCTAGTAGCTATATTCCACTTATTAGCCATGGTTACTACGTCCGGTATAAGATGCCCACACTATCTAATTCTCATTGGAGCAATACACTAATGTGGTTGCGCGACGAGTGTGATATTTGTCCATGTTAAGTCGGCCTGGAGTTGTATGAGGGGCCAAAACTTTTGTGTATAGCGGCAATTGGGGCCAAAACGGGGTCAAAAGTAGCGATCGCTATATATAGCGGGGGGGGGGGGGGGGGGGAAATCCCTAAATCCATGTGGTTGCTTGATGAGTGTAATTTAGTGGTGCTCGAATTGCCCATGCTTACTCGGCCTGGTGCTGTATGTGAGTGTGGCCACACTATCTACTCCCCGGGGAGCAGTACACCCAAGCAGGGATTGTGCGCCGAGTTGTATATATATATATATATAGTGGAGCTTGAATTGCCCATGCGTACTCGGCCTGGTGTGGTTTGCGAGTGTGGCCAAACCATCTACTTCTCATCGAAGCAGTACACCCAAGCAGGGATTGTGTGACGAGTTATATATATATATATATAGTGGAGCTTGAATCGCCCATGCATACTTGGCCTGGTGCTGTATGTGAGTGTAGCCACACTATCTACTTCTCATTGGAGCGGTACACATGTGGAGCAGTACACCCTTGTGGTTGCGTGATGAGTGTGATGACTCAGTAGTGTAATTACACTCAGTAGTGTGATGCCTCAGTAGTGTAATCACACTCAGTAGTGTGATGAACCAGTAGTGTGATGAACCAGGAGTGTGATGAACCAGTAGTGTGATGACTCAGTAGTGTGATGACGCCTGTGGAAGGTAAGAAAATGATCAAGTTAGAAGTCATGCTGCGATTTGATTGTTTGTATGTATGTCTGTATGTATGCATGTATGTATGTATGCATGTATGTATGTACGTATGTAGTATGTTTGTGTTTGTTTGTATGTATGTATTATGTATTAGTTTGTATGTATGCTTATTATTGTATGGATGTAAGATGATGTATGTTTGTATGCTATGTATGTGTGTATGTATGTTTGTAGGTATGTATGTAGTATGTATGTAGTATGTATGTATGTATGTTGCATGTATGTATGATGATATATGTATGTATGTATGTTTGTAGTATGTATGTATTATGTATGTATGTATGTATGTATGTATGTATGTATGTATGTATGGCATTATGTATGCATATATGTATGTATGTATGTATGTAGGTATGTTGTATGTATGGTGTTATGTATGTATGTTGTTGTATGTATGTATATATGTATGGATGTATGTATGTATGTATGTTTGTTGTTTGTATTATGATGTATTGTATGTTTGTTGTATGTATGATATACATGTTATATGATGTTAGTATGTATGTATGTATGATGTATGTATGTATGTAAGTTATGTATGTATGTATGTTAGTATGTATGTATGTATGTTTGTAGTCGGTCTGTATGTATGTATGCATGCCTTTGGGTGCCGTATATATACATAGATGTATGTATGTATGTATGTACAGTAGGGTCGCCTGCGCGGGGGAGGGGGGGCAACATCAGAAAGAAAACGAATAAAAAAGAAAAACATTAATAAACAATAACAGCATAACAGGACGAACACACAACACAAGTGGAATAGGGGGAGTGTAGAATAGGAAGGAGGGAGGGCTTGCGGGACGGATAGGGGGGCGGCGGAGGAGGAGAATAGTAGAGGGGTTGTTAGGCATGGTGCCAGAGTCAGGGAAAATAAGAAAAGGGGAAAATAGAAAAAAAAATAAACACGGAAGCAAAAACAGGAAGACAAAAAAGCAGAAGAAAAAAGAAAAAGAAAATGCAATAATCAAAAAAAAAACAATAAACTATCAAAAAACAAAAAATAATCAAAAAAAAAAAAACAAGGAAATAAAAAAAAAAAAAATACAAAAAGAAAAAAAAAAAACATAAAAAAAAATAATAAAAATAAAGAAAACAAAAACAAGCCGAAAATATAAACAAAAAAAAAAAAAAAAAAATGACAAGAAGAGAAAGAAAAAAAGAAGAGGAGAAGGGGGAGGAACAAAAGAGAGAAGAAGAAAAAAAAAAAAAACAAAAGAAGAAACAAAACAAGAAAAAAACATAAAGAAAAACAAAGATAAACACCAAAACAAGACACATCAAAAAAAAACTCAACCCCCACCCCCCCCCCCCAACCAAAACCACACAACACCTCCCCCCAACCCACACACCCCCACCAACACAACAGACAGAAAGAAATGTACTCACCCCACCCGCATTGCCCTGGGTCGGACCCACATAGGATTGGGTGCGACCGTTAGCTTCAGTCTGAGAACGAGGGAGGGTGACTGAGCCCTGTCGCCCGCCACCCTGCATGCATGGCACATAATGATGGAGCAGTCAGACGAAGGTGGCAGGTGCAATTTTTAGAATTGTTTATACAAGCCGTTGTCATCAACAAGCCTTTGTTGACCCAAGCCAAGCCAGGCCAAGCCAATTTGTTTATACAAGCTTACACCGCAGCGGAGTGTGCAACTCTACAAAGCTACGAGGTAGGGTGACAGCGCCCTGTTGTATGTGGGTGAGGGTGTGGGTATAGGGTAGTGTGATTAAGTGAATCAGAGAATGGAGTCTTTGTAAGATTGTTGAAGTATAAATCTGTTTCCAAAGCACAGCACCGCAGCGGAGTGTGCAACACTGCAAAGCTACGAGGTAGGGTGACAGCGCCCTGTCGCCTGCCACCCTGCAACAGGAACATAGGGTAGTGTGATTAAGTGAATCAAACAATGCAGTATTTATAAGGCTTTGAAAACAGATGTATGGTACCCCCCCCCCCCCTGTTTGGGCCCCCACCCACACCAAACCCCCCCCCCCATGTGTTTCTCTTTTCTGTCCCCAACAACAACATCCTCAACGCTTACATCAGCGCAAAAGCGGAGACTGGTGGTGCCGCCGCTGCCACCAGGTCTGTTCTTGGGCTCGATCGCATGGACTTATACAGAGCAATATAGCCTACCCACTGCCCCCAATGCTGCCCCTTGCACCTAAACTCTTCATCCTTCCTGCCCCCCCCCCCCCTGGTTGTTGGTCCCCACTCAACACTTCCTCACCGCTTCACGGCAGCAAAGCGAGAGATGGTAGGGTGAGTAAGGAGGGGAGGGACAAAAGTGAAGGTGGGGAGGCGGGTAGAGGGGAGTGGGCGAAGGGGGAAAAGGGAGAGGAATCAAGACAATAGAAAAGGAAAAAAAAGCAAACGACAAAACAGAAGAGAAAGAAAAAAGACAATATACAAAAAAAAGAAAAGAAAAAATAAAAAAAAAAAGAAAAAAAAGGGGAAAGAAAAAAAACAAAAAAGAAGGCATAATGAAAAGGAGAAAAAAAAAAAAGACAGAAAAAAAAAAAGTTGACCTACACTGCCCCCCCAGGCCCCCCCACCCCCCCCCCCTGCCCTCCCCCCCCCCCCCATGCCCACCCACCCCCTGCCACCTACCCTTTGCCACTGCCCATCTGCCCCCCTGCCCCCCCTACTGTTGTTGTCCCAAACACAATACTTCTCACCCCTCATGGAAGCAACGCGAGACTGATGGCGCCACCACCACTAGCTCTTTTTTGGGCTAGTTTTGCACGAAATAATACCATCAATAGCTACCCCACCGTCCCCTTGCAAACATAACACTTGCGCATGACATCTCTGCCACCCCCCCGTGTTCGTTGTCCCAACAACACTCATCAAGCTTCATCGGCAGCAAAGCCGCCACTGGTGGCGCATGATGCCTGGTGGCACCATCTACCTTGGTTTCTGGACGTTTGAATGGTGACACAGTACAGCGACCCCCCTCCCCCACATCCATACCCCCCCATGCCCCCCCAAACCCAACCCCCCACCCCACCATCGTGCCCCCCCCCCTCCACCCCTCCCCCACATGCACTCTAACCCTTTGACCCCTGCCTCTGCCCACCTGCCCCCCCCTCTTTTGTTGTCCCCACACAAGAATCCCTCCACCCTTCCTTGGCCAAGCAACGAGAGAATGATGGCGCCAACACCACTAGCTTGGTCTTGGCTCGTTTGCATGCATAATACCACCATAGGCTCCCCCCCCTCCCCTTGCCACCCTGCCTAACCCTTTGCCTCTGCTCTCGCCCCCCCCCCGTTGTTGTCCCCCACTCAAACTAATCACAGCTTCATCGGCAGCAAAGCGAGACTGGAGGCGCATGATGCTGCCACCACTACATGGTTCTTGGGCCTCGTTTGCCTGCGTTGACACAGCCATGCCCCCCCCTCCCACCCCTGCCTCCACCCCTGACCACCTAACCCTTGCCCTGCCCTCTGCCCCCCGCCCCCCCTCCCTGTTGTTTCCCCACACAATACTCCTCACCCTTATTCGGCAGGCAACGACGAGAGAGAGGACGATGGCGCCACCACCACTAGCTCTGTTCTTGGGCTCGTTTGCACACATAATACCATCCATAGGCTCCCCCCCACCCCCCCCCCCCCCCCACCCCCCCCCCCCCCCCCACCCCCCCCCCTGCACTAACCCTTTTGCCTCGCCTCTCTGCCCCCCCCCCCCCCCTTGGGTTGTTGTTCCCCACTCAACAATCCTCACAGCTTCATCGGAGCAAAGCGAGACTGGTGGCGCATGATGCCAGCTCCACTAGCTCGGTCCTTGGGCTTGTTTGCATGCATGATACAATCCATTGCCTTCCCCTGCCCCCCTGCTGCCCCTGCCCCAACTCCCTCCTCCTGCTCCTCTGCGCCCCCTATTGTTATCCCCACACAACACTACTCACCGCTTCATCGGCAGCAAAGCGAGACTGATGCCGCATGATTCGAGCGCTGCTATATCTGTTATTGGGCTCGTTTGCATGCGTTTGATACAATCCAAAGCCTCTCCTGCCACCTGCTGCCCTGCCCTAAACTAAACGTGCCCCCCCCCCCCCCCCCCCCCCCCCTCCCCTGTTGTCGTCCTTTTTATGGTTAAATTATGGTTATTTTATGTTTAAACAAACATTAAAGATCTAATAAAGTTCTTTAAGCTAAGTGCTCTCTCCACACAACACTGCTCACCGCTTCATCTGCAGCAAAGCGAGACTGGTGGCGCATGATGCCAGCACCACTAGCTCTGTTCTTGGGCTCGTTTGGACGTTTGGCATTAGGGGGGCCTCCTTTAGAGGGACCAGGTTTTTTAGAGCTAGAGCCTGCAGGGTGCAAGCAAACAGGTTGGGTGAGGTGAAGTGGTCAGCTGGGGCCAACATGGAGGAGGCTAGCTGCCTCCCACACCCACACCCACCCCCCCACCCCCCCACACACACAAACACCTTCACCCCACATCCACCCCTTAACAGCCACCAAGCATGAGCCAAGTAGTACCCACCCCCCCCCCCCCAAAAATAACACCAGGAAGGCGAAAAAAAAAAAAAAAAAAAAAAAAAACGAAAAAAAAAAAAAAAAAAAACCAAAAAAAATAAGAAGAAAGAAGAAAAAAAAAACACAAACCCCCCCCCCCCCCCCCCCCCCCCCCCCCCCCCCTCTTACCGCCGCCCCCGCCTGGCCATTACATAATTATTGTTCGTTAACTTGGTTGTTGAAAGCTTGTTCGCCCGCAGCTGGGGCTTGTTGGTCTGGTTTGAGCTAATCAGACAGAGACAACAAAAGAAAACAAAAAAACAAAAAAAAGAGAAAAAAAACAAAAAAACAAACAAACATAAAAAACCAAAAAGAAAAACAGGAATATAAAAAGAGGCACACATACAAAAAAAAAAGAAAACACTAAAAAAAAAAAGAAACAAAGAAAAACCAAAAATAACAAAAAAAAAAAAGAAAAACAAGAAAACAACAAAAAAAAAAAAAAGAAAAAAAACACAAAGAAAAAGGAAAAAAAAAAAAAAAAAAAAAAAAACAAAAATGACAAAAAAAAAAAACAAAAAAAAAAAAAAAAAAAAAAAGAAAAAAAGCCGAGGAAGAAACTAAAAAAAACCAAAATAAGGAAGATACAAAAGGACCACACAACAACAGAGGCAGAACGCCCGGGAAAAACCAAAAGAGGAAGAAGCACCACACCAACCCACCCCCCCCCCCCCCCCCCCCCCCTATTCCTACCCCTACCCCCCCCCTCTATGCCTACCCCTTCCACCACCCCCCCATTCCTACCCCCTTCCGACCCCACCCCCCCCCCCCACCCCCCCGCCCCGCACCCACAGCCTCCCCTCACACCACATAAACACCTACTGTTAGTATGATAATAATAATTGCTTTATTACCTTGGTCGTCGAGATGCGCAACCGATGTATGCTTGAGCTTGGTAGGCAGCTTCAATTCCCCCCCCCCCCACCCCACACACCCCACCACCCCACCCCCCCCCCACCCCCACCCACCCACCCACCCCACCCCACCCACCCACCCACTTACCCCCATTCCTACCCCCTCCCTTCCCCACCCCGCCCCCCCACCCACATCTACCAAACACCCACTAACCAGTAGGTGGCACCTAGGTGGCTAGTGTTATACTACTACTACTACTACTACTACTACTACTACTACTACCACCACCACCACCACCACCACGACTACTTCTACTCCTCCTCCTCCTCCTCCTCCTGCTAACTACTACTACTACTACTACTACTACTACTACCACCACCACCACCAACACGACTTCTTCTCCTCCTCCTCCTCCTCCTCCTCCTACCACCACCACCACCACCACCACCACCACCAACACGACTACTTCTACTCCTCCTCCTCCTCCTCCTCCTCCTACTGCTACTACTACTACTACTTCTACTACTACTAATACTTATACTACTACTACTACTTCTACCACCACCACCACCACCACCAACACGACTACTTCTACTCCTCCCCCTCCTCCTACTCCTACTGCTACTACTACTACTACTTATAAAAACAAAACAAACCATGTTGTTTTACCTTGGTTGTTGAAAGCTTGTGCACCCGCTGCCTGAGCTTGGGCTTGGTAGGCAGCTTGCTGTGCAGCCAGCTGGGCCTGTCGGGCTAGGCCCTCCTGTAGTGCCTTCTGCCGTGTGGGGTACACAAGCACGGGGGATGGGGGAGCGTGCTCGCCTGAGGTACGGTGAGGAGGGTGGAGGGGGTGGTCGGTTGTGAGGTGGGGGTGTTGAAAGTGGTGGTAGGGGGCATCGGTGGGTAAGTGGGTGGGGAGTGGTGGGTGGTGGGTGGGTAGGTGGGTAGGCCGTGTTGGTTGGTGTGGGTTGGTGGAGTGGTTGGTGGGTTGGTGGTGGGTGGTGTTGGGTGGGGGAAATGTGAATAGGGGCGGAGGAGGTGGTGTGGGAGGGCGTGTAGGGTGTAAGTGGTGGTGTGTGATTCGTGAGTGGGTGGGTGCCTCTCGGTGTGATGTGGGTGGGTGGGGGGTGAATATGTGAATAGGGGAGGAAGGGTGGTGGGGGCATGGGGTGGTAAGTGGTGATGGAGTGAGTGGGGGGTGGGTGAGGGGGTAAGTGGGTGTATGGGGGGAGAGTGTCGCCCTGCGGTACAGGTGGAGGGGAGGAGGGGGAGGGGTGTGAGTAGGGTGTGGGGTGGCGGGGGGGTGTGGTGGTGTGGGGTGGCGGGTGTGGGTGAGTGAGTGGGTGGGAGTGGGTGTATGTTTTTCTGGTGGGAGGGTGGTGCTCGGGTGAGTGGGGGGGGGTGTGATAGGTGAGTGTGTGTGTGGGTGTGTGGTATGTGTGGTCGGTTGGTGCTTTGGCGAGTGGTGGGGGGTGGGAGGGGAAATATGTGGGTGGGTGAATAGGTGAGTGGGTGCGTGGGTGTGTGGGTGGGTGAATATGTGGGTGGATGAGTGGTTGGCTGGGTATGTGGGTGGGTGAGAGGGTGGATGGGGGGAGAGGGCTTGGTGGGTGGGGGGAGAGGCGTGGATGGGGGGAGAGGGCTTGGTGGGTGGATGGATGGGACAAACAAAAACAAAAACATAATTTAACACATTATTAATAAATACATACATAAATAAATAAATCAGTACTAGCGAATTGACCTCGGGGCACAGCTGGGCCATCAAGGAATCAAGCTTTTTAAGCACTAGCGTCAAAGTGGGTGGGTGGAAATAAGGGGGTCGTGCGGGCGTAGGGGGTGTTTGGGGATGGTGTGTGGTGTTGTGGTGTGTGGTGTGTGTGGTGTGTGTGTGTGTGTGTGTGTGTGTGGGGGGGGGGGCTGTATCGAACCTACCTTCGGGCACAGATGGGCCATCAAATAAATAAGTAAATAAATAAATAAATAAATAAATAAATAAATAAATAAATAAATAAATAAATAAACAAATAAATAAATAAATAAATACATAAATACATACATAAATGAATACATCAGTACTAGCGAGCTGACCTCAGGGCACAGATGGGCCATCAAGGTATTTAGCTCACTGAGCACTTGAGTCAAGGTGGGACGCAGCTCCGGTATCTAAACCCAGCACCGCGCCGCGCTGTGTGTGTGTGTGTGTGTGTGTGTGTGTGTGTGTGTGTGTGGTGGGGGGGGGGGGGGGCGAACGTACCTCGGGAACAGCTGGGACATAAAGGTATATAGCTCACTGAAACTGGAGTCAAAGTGGCGGCGCAGCTACGGCTCTCAACCAGGCACCGCACGCCGGTGTGTGGTTGTGTGGGGTGTTTGTGTGTGTGTGGTGGTGGTGGTGGGGGGGTCGAACGTACCTCAGGGCACAGCTGGGCCATCAAGGTATCTAGCTCACTGAGCACTTGAGTCAAAGTGGGGCGCAGCTCAGGCATCTCAACCCAGCATCGCTCTGTTAGAAATTTGTAGCGGGAGGGCACGTCAGCAGGGAAGGGGGGAAAAAAGACAAGAAAACAAAAAAAAAAACACAAAAAAAAAAAAAAAAAAAAAAAAAGAAAGAAAAAAAAAAAAAAAAAAACAAAAAAAAAAAAAATAAAAAAAATAAAAAAAAATAAAAAAAAGAAAAAAAAAAGAAAAAAGGGAAAAAAAAAAAAAAAAAAAAAAAAAAAAAAACAAAAAAAAAAAAAAAAAAAAAAAAAAAAAAAGAAAAAAAAAAAAAAAGCCCCCCCCCAAAAAAAAAAAAAAAAAAAAAGAAAACCGCCCATCTCCCTCCCAACAAAAAAAAATACAATAAGAAAACAAAAAAAGAAACAGAAAGAAAAAAAAAACACAGCAAAACACAAAAAAAAAAAAAAAAAACAAAAAAAAAAAAAAAAAAAAACCAAAAAAAAAAAAAAAAGAACCCCCCAAAAAACAAAATAAAAAAGACCAAAAAAAAAACGAAAAAAAAAAAAGGGGGGGACTAGCCCTCTGTCACCACCGAGAGGATAACTTCCGAGTCTGAGAGCTGTTTAAACACCTGGGGGGAATGTATGTGTGGATGCATTTAAGTGCTCGTGCTAGTGCTAGTGCTAGTGTTAATGTTAATGCTGGTTTTGGTGTTGGTGCTGGTGTTAGTGTCGATGTAGTGCTAGTGCTAGTGTTGGTGTTGGTGTGGATGATGGTGTTAGAGTTGTTGCAAGGCAAAGGGGGGCCTAGCCCTCTTGTTCACCACCAAGAGGATGATTCCAAGTTATGAGAGCTTCTGAACACCTGAGAGGTTCAGGGAGAGGGGGGGGGGGGGGGGCGGATTCAAAGAGTGCTTGAACACTGAAGAGGTCATGGGGGGGGGGGGGGGGGGGGGGGAGTCAGAGAGCGGATTGAACAACTGAAGAGGTCATGGGGGGGGGGGGGGGGATTCAGGGAGCTGCTTGAAAACACCTGAGAGGTACATGGGGGGTGGGGGGGGGGGCGGGTCAGATTCAGAGAGCTGCTTGAACACCATGAAGAGGTAATGGGGGGGGGGGGGGGGGGGGGGGGTCAGATTCAGAGAGGATGCTCTTCGAACAAACTGAAGAGGTCAGGGTGTGTGTGTGTGTGGGGGGGGGGGGGGGGGGGGGGGGGGGGGGGGGGGGGGGGGGGGGGGAGTCGGATTCAGGAGAGCTGCTTGAACAACGAAGAGTGCATGGGGGGGGGGAGGGGGGGGGGGGGGGTCGGATTTCAGAGAGCGCTTGAACAACTGAAAGGTCATGGGGGGGGGGGGGGGGGGTCGGATCGGATTCAGAGCGCTGCTTGAAAAAACTGAAGAGGTAATGGGGGGGGGGGGGGGGAGGGGGGGGGGGGGGGGGGGGGGGGGTCGGATAAGAGAGTGCTTGACAACTGAAGAGGTCATGGGGGGGGGGGGGGGTGGGGGGGGGGGTCGGATCAGAGAGTGTTAGAAACACCTCTATGTCTTAATGTGTCAAGTATGTCGTGACTTGAACACATTAACACCCTTTCTCAGTATTTTATTTTGTGCCCCCTGTGTCGAATGTGTTGAATGTGTCAAGTGTGTAACGCCCGCCTTCTCCTTTTCTCTTTTTTTAATGCTTCCTGTGTTGAATATGTCAAGTGTGTAACGCCCACCTTCTCCTTTTCTCTTTTTTTTTTTTAATGCTTCCTGTGTTGAATATGTCAAGTGTGTAACGCCTAACTTCTCCTTTTTGTTTGCTTGTTTGTTTGTTTGATTTTTGGCGGTGCCCCCCCTTCTCGGGAGCGGGAGCCCCCAGTGTTACCCATTTGTCCGGTCGACCGACCGTCTGACCATGATGAAGCCAGACACGTCAGCCAACAGTCTCGTAACTAACTCGCTTCCCTTGCCACCTGTTGCTCCGTCGCGATCACTCTCCTCCAATTTTTAGCGTCGCAGGCGACACTGCATTGAACTTGTTTTGGACGGGTTTCCTGACTCATACGTGTCTATCTCCATAGGTGCCTAAGTCAGACCCTGAGTGATACGGATGGATTGAGCCTATGCCCTTAAGTCAAAACAAAAAAGTTTTTTGCCAATAAGTTGCCCAACCACATCAGTTCAACATATAAATACTCGGATTTGGGTTTTCTCAAATGGTGGGAACCAGGTCAAGTGAAACATGCTAATTTGTCACTATGGAGTTCCCTAAGTCGATACGGGTTTTACGGCGTGAAGTGAACAGGCTCATCGTACAACCAAAAACAAGGGAATTGTTAAAACATATGGGTACAAATGTTGTGTAACGTCTTTCCCTGCCAGTAGTTATTGCAGAAGGTCTTGGAAGGCAGTACACAGGCAGTACAGTTGAGGTGGGAAATTTCACAAATGGTGGGAACCAGGTCATGTGAAACTAATTTGTTAATTTGCTAATTTGTTAATTTGTTAATTTGCTAATTTGTTAATTTGCTAATTTGTTAATTTGCTAATTTGTTAATTTGTGAATTTGTGAATTTGTTAATTTGTTACTTTGCTAATTTGTTAATTTGTTAATTTGTAATTTGCTAATTTGTTAATTTGTTAATTTGCTAATTTGTTAATTTGCTAATTTATTAATTTTCTAATTTGTTAATTTGGTAATTTGCTAATTTGTTAATTTCCTAATTTGTTAATTTTTACTTTGAATTTGCCAATTGTTAATTGCTAATTGTTATTGCCTAATTGCTAATTTGTTTTATTGTAATTTGTTAATTGCTAATTGTTAATTGTAATTTGCTAATTTGTTAATTGCTAATTTGGTAATTGCTAATTGTTAATTTGTTATTGTAATTGTTAATTGTTAATTTCTAAGTGTAATTTGTTAATTTCTATTGCTAATTGTAATGTGCTAATTTGCCCCCCCCAATTGTTAATTGCAATTTAATTGCTAAATTGCTAATGTTGAAAATTGTTAATTGTTAATGTTTAATTTGCCTAATTGCAAATTGTAAATTTGCTAATTTGTTACTTGTTAAAATTTGATAAATTGTTAATTGGTAAGTGTTAATGTGTTAATTGTGCTAATTTGTTAATTGTTCATTGCTAATTTGTAATGTGTTAATTTGAATTGCTAATTGCTTAATTTGTTAAATTGCTAATTTGCTAATTGTACTTGCTATTTGTTAATTGCTAATTTGCTATTGTTTAATTTGCTAATTTGTTAATTTGCTAATGTCACAATTGCTATTTGTTAATTTGTAATGTGCTAATTGTACTGTGCAATTGTTAATTCGCTAATTGCTTATTTGTTAAATGTTAATTGTCTAATTGTTAATTTGTCAAGTGCCAATTGATTAATTGGCTAATTTGTATTGTTAATTTGTTACTTTGCTAATTTGTTAATTTGCTAATTTGTTAATTTGCTAATTGCTTAATGTTAAATTGGTAATGCTAATTGTTCATTTGCGAATTGTTAATTGCCTAATGGTGTTAATGTGTTATTGTTAATTTGCCTATTTTGTATTGTTAATTTGCTAATTTGTTAATTTGTTAATTTGCTAATTTGTTAATTTGCTAATTTGTTAATTTGTTAATTTGCTAATTTGTTAATTTGTTAATTTGCTAATTTGCTAATTTGCTAATTTGCTAATTTGTTAATTTGCTAATTTGCTAATTTGTTAATTTGCTAATGTGTTAATTTGCTAATTTGTTACTATGTGTTTCCTGTCTTGTACGTGTCTAGTGTTAAATAACCATAAACCCCCTTTCTCGGTATTTTATTTTGTAATCCTGTGTCGAAGGTGTTGAATGTGTCAAGTGTGTAACGCCCGCCTTCTCCTTTTTGTTTGTTTGTATGTTTGTTTGCTTTTTGGTGCTTGTGCTTCCTGTCTTGAATGTGTCTAGTGTTTATTAACCATAAACCCCCTATCTCAGTATTTTATTTTGTAATCCTGTGTCGAATGTGTCAAATGTGTTAAGTGTGTAACGCCCACCTCCTTTTCTCTTTTTTTTTATGCTTCCTGTGTTGAATATATCAAGTGTGTAACGCCCACCTCCTTTTCTCTTTTTTTTTATGCTTCCTGTGTTGAATATATCAAGTGTGTAACGCCCACCTCCTTTTCTCTTTTTTTTTATGCTTCTCGTGTTGAATATATCAAGTGTGTAACGCCCACCTTCTCCTTTCTGTTTGTTTGTTTGTTTGTTTGATTTTTGGCAAGGGGGCGGAAGCCCCCATGTTTACCCATTTGTCCGTCCGACCGGGGAAAAAATGAAAATTGAAGGTTCATGGGAGCACAATTTCACAACCCTTCCTTCCCCATTTTTGGCGGACCCCCCTCTTCAAGGGGGCGGGAGCCTCCATGTTTACCCATTTGTCCGTTTGTCTGTACAACCGAAAAATAATTGAAGCCTGACACGTCAGCCAATGGTCGCGTAACTAACTCGCTTTGGTCAGCTCCATCGTTGCCACCTTTCGTTCTGTTGCCAACTCACTCCGCCGTTTTTCCGCGTCGCTTGCGACGCTGCATAGGACTTGTTGTGCTTGTGTTTCCTGTCCTGAATGCGTCTGAAACAAACATACAGACACACAGACAGGCACAAAGACAGACACAAAGACAGACACACACAGACACTAATTCGATTTAGCCTATTTGGCTACCTCATGGGCAGTAACAAACATACAGACACACAGACAGACACAAAGACAGTGATTTGAACACATAAACACACCTTTTCAGCAGTGGACGTGATCTCCCACATATGCACTGTGCACTTTTTGTTGTTTTGTTTAGTGTGAAGGGCGCAACAGTTCAGCAGGGAACATCTCCCACATATGCACGCCGATAGCATACATATCGGCCAAGGGGACGAGGATTCTCTTGGCCAAAAGCCCAGTTTTCTTCTTCTTTCAAAGCTGTCTATGGAGATAGTTGTTTTTTTGTCTTATAATCGTTTTTGTTGTTTTGTCTGGTGTTAAGGGTGCACCTTTTCAGCAGTGAACGTGATCTCCCACATATGCACACCGATAGCATACACATCGGCCGAGGGGGCGAGGATTCTCTTGGCCAAAAGCCCAGTTTTCTTCTTCTTTCAAAGCTGTTTATGGAGATAGTTGTTTTCGTCGTCTACTCGTTTTTGTGCACTTTCTGTTGTTTTGTATAGTGATTAAGGCCCACGTTTTTGGCTGTAAACATCTCCCACATGAGCACACTGATAGCATACACATCGGCTGAGGGGGCGAAGATTCTCTTGGCCAAAAGCTCAGTTTTCTTCCTCTCAAAGCTGTTTATGGAGATTGTTTTTCTTTCGTATACTCGTTTTTGTGCACTTTTTGTTGTTTTGTATAGTGTTCAGGGCTTACTTGTTCAGCAGTGAACATCTCCCACATATGCACACCGATAGCAACACATTGGCCGAGGGAGCGAGGATTCCCTTGGCCAAAAGCTCATTTTTCTTCTTCTTTCAAAGCTTTATAGGGAGATGTAGTTGTTTTTGTCTTCTACTCGTTTTTGTGCACTTCCTGTTGTTTTGTCTAGTGTTAAGGGCGCACCAGTTCAGCAGTGAACATTTCCCACATACGCAAAGCTGAGAGCATAAACATCAGCCGATGGGGCGAGGATTCCCTTGGCCCAAAGCTCAGTGTTCTTCTTCTTTCAAAGCTGTATATGGAGATGGTTTTTTTGTCTTCTACTCGTTTTTGTGCACTTTTTTTTGTTTTGCCTAGTGATTAGGGCCCCCTTTTTGGCTGTAAATACTTCCCACATGAGCACGACGATAGCATACACATCGGCCAAGGGGGCGAGGATTCTCTTGGCCAAAAGCTCAGTTTTCTTCTTCTTTCAAAGCTGTATATGGAGATTTTTTTTCGTATACTCGTTTTTTTGCACTTTTTGTTGTTTGTTTAGTGTTCAGGCCCCACTTTTGGGCTGCTTACGTTCCCACATGAGCAAGCCGATAGCATAAACATCGGCCGAGGGGGCGAGTATTCTCTTGGCCAAAAAATCAGCTTCTTCTTTTTTCAAAGCTGTAAATGGATATAGTTTTGTCTTCTACTCGTTTTTGTGCACTTCGTGTTGTTTTGTCTAGTGTTAAGGGCGCACCAGTTCAGCAGTGAACATTTCCCACATACGCAAAGCTGAGAGCATAAACATCAGCCGATGGGGCGAGGATTCCCTTGGCCCAAAGCTCAGTGTTCTTCTTCTTTCAAAGCTGTTTATGGAGATAGTTTTTTTGTGTCTTATACTCGTTTTTGTGCACTTCGTGTTGTTTTGTCTAGTGATTGAGGCCCACTTGTTTGGCTGCTAACGTTCCCACATGAGCACATCGATGGCATACACATCGGCCGAGGGGGCAAGGAATCCCTGGGCCAAAAGCTCAGTTTTCTTCTTCTTTCAAAGCTGTAAATGGAGATGGTTGTTTTTGTCTTATACTCGTTTTTGTTGTTTTGTTTAGTGTTCAGGGCTTACTTGTTCAGCAGTGAACATCTCCCACATTAGCACACCGATAGCATACACATCGGCTGAGGGGACGAGGATTCTCTTGGCCAAAAGCTCAGTTTTCTTCTTCATTTAAAGCTGTATATGGACTGATATGGAGATAGTTGTTTTGTCTTTTACTCGTTTTTGTGCACTTAGTGTTGTTTTGCCTAGTGATTAGGGCCCCCTTTTTTGGCTGTTTACGTTCCCACTTGAGCACGACGATAGCATACACATCGGCCGAGGGGGCGAGGAATCCCTCGGCCAAAAGCTATGTTTTATTTTTCTTTCAAAGCTGTTTATGGAGATAGTTTTTTTTGTCGTCTACTCGTTTTTGTGCACTTTTTGTTGTTTTGTATAGTGATTAAGGCCCACGTTTTTGGCTGTAAACATCTCCCACATGAGCACGCCGATAGCATACACATAGGCCGAGGGGGCGAGGATTCTCTTCGCCAAAAGCTCAGGGGACATTGGTTTCTTGTTTTTCATTTTTTTTTGCTCTTCTTTTTGCTTGTGTTTCTTGCCTTGAATGTGTTCAGTGTTTATAACCCATAAACCCAAGGACCCACCTTTTCCGCTGTAAACATCTCCCACATGAGCACGCCGATAGCATACACATCGGCCGAGGGGGCGAGGATTCCCTTGGCCAACAGCTCAGGGGGCACGTGATTTCTTGTTTTTATGTAATTTGCACTGTTGTTTTGACTAGTGTCTAGTACCCACCTTTCCAGCTGTAAACATCTCCCACATGAGCACGCCGATAGCATACACATCGGCCGAGGGGGCGAGGATTCCCTTGGCCAACAGCTCAGGGGGCATGTGATTTCTTGTTTTTATGTAATTTGCACTGTTGTTTTGACTAGTGTCTAGTACCCACCTTTTCCGCTGTAAACATCTCCCACATGAGCACGCCGATAGCATACACATCGGCCGAGGGGGCGAGGATTCCCTCGGCCAACAGCTCAGGGGGCATGTGATTTCTTGTTTTTATGTAATTTGCACTGTTGTTTTGACTAGTGTCTAGGACCCACCTTTTCCGCTGTAAACATCTCCCACATGAGCACGCCGATAGCATACAGATCGGCCGAGGGGGCGAGGATTCCCTTGGCCAACAGCTCAGGGGGCATGTGATTTCTTGTTTTTATGTAATTTGCACTGTTGTTTTGACTAGTGTCTAGGACCCACCTTTTCCGCTGTAAACATCTCCCACATGAGCACGCCGATAGCATACACATCGGCCGAGGGGGCGAGGATTCCCTTGGCCAACAGCTCAGGGGGCATGTGGGTGACTGTGCCGAAGGTCTGTGTCTTGATGTGTGTTTTGTCCTCACTCAGTACACGGCTCAAGCCGAAGTCGGAAACCTTGGCCACCCAGCCACGCCGATCTTGCTTGTTAGAGGCCAGGAGCACGTTCGCAGCCTGGGGGTGTGTGGTGTGTGTGGGGTGGTGGTGTGTGTGGGGTGTGGTGGTGTGTGATGGGGTGGTGGGGTGTGGGTGATGGTTTGTGGGGTTGGGTGGGCGGTGTGAGTGGAGGCATGAGGGTGACCGGTGCCAATGGTGAGTGTGAAGGAAGATGAGAGTGATGGGTGGTGGTGTGTGATGTGGAGTGGTTGGTAGGTGAGTGGGTAGTGGTTGGTAGTGGTGTGGTAGTGGTGGGGTAGTGGGGGGTAGTGGTGGCGGTAGTGGTGGTGGTAGTGGTGGCCGGTAGTGGGTGGTGGTAGTGGTGGCGGTAGGGGTGTGGTGGGGTGGGTGGTGGTGTGGTCTGGTAAGAGGTCGGTGTGTGGTAGTGGGGTGGTAGTGGTGGTGGTAGTGGGGGTGGTCAGTGGTGGCGGGTTAGTGAGTCGGTGAGTAGTGTCGGTGGTAGTGGTGGTGGGTTGGTAGTGGTCGGTGGGTCGTGGTGCGTTGGTAGTGTGGTGGTTGGTGGGTAGTGGTGGGGTATGGTGGTGGTACTGGGGCCTGGTAGTGAGGTGGTAGGGGTGGTCGTAGTGGTGGTGGTAGTGGTGGTGGTGTGGTGGTTGGGACTAGTGGTGGTGGTATGGGGGGTAGGGTGGTGGTGTGATGTGGTTCTTTTTCTTGGTGGGTGTCTAGTCCTCGTCAGTACAAGGCTAAGCCAATAGGAAATCTTGGGCAACAGCCACGATCGATTTGAGTGCTTGAGGCAGGAGCAGGTTCGCCAGCCGTGGTGGGGAGGGATGCGTGGTGTGGTGCGGTGTTGGGTGGGCGGTGGTGGGAGTGGGTGGGGTGAGTTGTTTGGGTTGGTGTGTGTGTGTGCGTGTGTGTGTGTGTGGTGTGTGGTGTGTGTGTGTGTGTGTGTGTGTGGTGTGTGTGTGTGTGGTGGTGGGGGGTATGTGTGTGGTTAGAGTGTGTGTGTGTGTGTGTGGTGGTGGGAGCATGTGTGAGGTGTGTGCGTTGGGGGTGGGGGGAGGGGGTGTGTGTGTGGGGGGGGAGGCATGGAGGCAGTAGTGGTGGTGGTGGTGGTGGTGGTGGTGGTGGTGAGGAGGGGCTGTGATTGAGTTCTTTACCATCAAGTCACCATGGAGGATGTTGAAGTGGAGAAAGACAAGAGCGACGTGTGTTGTGTGGGTGGTGGGTGGTGAGTGGTGGGTGGGTGGCGGGAGCGTGTGTGGGGTGTGTGTGGGGCTTACCTTTACATCACCATAGAGGATGTTGAAGTGGAGAAAGACAAGAGCGACGTGTGTGTGGGTGTGTAGGTGTGGTGGTGGTGGTGGCAGTGGTGGTGGTGAGGGGGGGGGGCTTACTTTCATATCACCATGTAGGATGTTGTTCTCGTGAAGAAAGACAAGAGCGATGGGGTAGTGTTTGGAGCATGTGTGTGTGTGTGTGTGTGGGGGGGTGTGTGGGTGGGTGGGGGGGGGGGGGGGGAGCTAGGTGGGAGATGACACAATATTCTGTTATACCTTCAAGTCCCCATGTAGGATGTTGTTCTCGTGAAGAAAGACAAGAGCGATGGGGTAGTGTTTGGAGCATGTGTGTGTGGTGTGTGTGTGTGTGTGGGGGGGGGGGGGGGGGGGGGGGGGGGAGCTAGGTGGGAGATGACACAATATTCTGTTATTACCTTCAAGTCCCCATGTAGGATGTTGTTCTCGTGAAGAAAGACAAGAGCGATGGGGTAGTGTTTGGAGCATGTGTGTGTGTGTGTGTGTGTGTGTGTGTGTGTGGGTGGGGGGGAGCTAGGAGGGAGATGACACAATATTCTGTTATTACCTTCAAGTCCCCATGTAGGATGTTGTTCTCGTGAAGAAAGACAAGTGCGATGGGGTAGTGTTTGGAGCATGTGTGTGTGTGTGTGTGTGTGGAGCTAGGTGGGAGATGACACAATATTCTGTTATTACCTCAAGTCCCCATGTAGGATGTTATTCTCGTGAAGAAAGACAAGTGCGATGGGGTAGTGTTTGGAGCATGTGTGTGTGTGTGTGTGTGTGGGGGGGGGGGGGCGGGGGGGGTGGTGGGGGGGGGGGGGGTGGGGGGGGGAGCTAGGGGGGAGATGACACAATATTCTGTTATTACCTTCAAGTCCCCATGTAGGATGTTGTTCTCGTGAAGAAATACAAGTGCGATGGGGTAGTGTTTGGAGCATGTGTGTGTGGGTGTGGGTGGGTGGGTGGGTGGGGGGGGGAGCTAGGTGGGAGATGACACAATATTCTGTTATTACCTTCAAGTCCCCATGTAGGATGTTGTTCTCGTGAAGAAATACAAGAGCGATGGGGGTAGTGTTTGGAGCATGTGTGTGTGTGTGTGTGTGTGTGTGTGTGTGTGTGTGTGTGTGTGGGGGGGGGGGGGGGGCGGGGGCTAGGTGGGAGATGACACAATATTCTGTTATTACCTTCAAGTCCCCATGTAGGATGTTGTTCTCGTGAAGAAATACAAGAGCGATGGGGTAGTGTTTGGAGCATGTGTGTGTGTGTGTGTGTGTGTGTGTGTGTGTGTGGGGGGGGGGGGGGGGGGGGGGGGGGCTAGGTGGGAGATGACACAATATTCTGTTATTACCTTCAAGTCCCCATGCAGGATGTTGTTCTCGTGGAGATAGACAAGAGCGATGTGGAGGGTGGTGTGGGGCGGTGTGGTGTGTTGGGTGTTGGGTGGTGTGTGTGTGTGTGGTGGTGGTGGTTGCAGTGTTGGTGGTGTGTGTGTGTGGGGGCTTACCTTCAAGTCCCCATGCAGGATGTTGTTCTCGTGTAGAAAGACATGAGCGACGGGGTAGTGTTTGGAGCATGTGTGTGTGTGTGTGTGTGCGTGTGTGGTGGTGGTGGTGGTGTGGGTGGGTGGGTGTGGGGGGGGAGCTAGGTGGGAGATGACAAAATATTCTGTTATTACCTTCAAGTCCCCATGTAGGATGTTGTTCTCGTGTAGAAAGACAAGTGCGACGGGGTAGTGTTTGGAGCATATGTGTGTGTGTGTGTGTGGGGGGGGGGGGGGGGGGGGAGCTAGGGGGGAGATGACACAATATTCTGTTATTACCTTCAAGTCCCCATGCAGGATGTTGTTCTCGTGGAGATAGACAAGAGCGACGGTGTGGTGTTGGGTGTTAGGTGTTGGGTGGTGTTTGGTGTGTGTGTGTACGGTGGTAGTGGTGGTGGTGGTGGTGAGGAGGGGCGGTGGTTCTGTAATTACCTTCAAGTCCCCATGTAGGATGTTGTTTTCGTGGAGAAAGACAAGAGCGACGGTGACCTCTTTCAACGTTTGGAGTGTGGCCCAAGCATCCCAGTTGAGTGTGTTGCCATCAATGGGTTCGTGCAGCCTAGTTTAGGGAAGAGAGGTGTGCGTGTTAGAGAGAATTGGATTTGTGTGTGTGCGTGGGGTGGGTGGGGGTGGGGGTGGGGGTGGGGGTGTTTGTGTGTGTGTGTGTGTGTGTGTGCGATGTCCTTCAGAGTCTGGAGTGTGGCCCAAGCATCCCAGTTGAGTGTGTTGCCATCAATGGGTTCATGCAGCCTAGGGGAGGGAAGACGAGTTGTGGTGTTAGAGAGAATTTGATTAGTGTGTGTGTGTGTGTGTGTGTGAGGGAGGGGGGGGGGGGGGGGGGGGGATGGGTGTGTGACCTCCTTCAGAGTCTGGAGTGTGGCCCATGCATCCCAGTTGAGTGTGTTGCCATCAATGGGTTCGTGCAGCCTAGTTTAGGGAAGAGAGGTGTGCGTGTTAGAGAGAATTGGATTTGTGTGTGTGCGTGGGGTGGGTGGGGGTGGGGGTGGGGGTGGGGGGTGGGGGTGGGGGTGGGGGGTGTTTGTGTGTGTGTGTGTGTGTGTGTGTGTGTGTGTGTGTTGTGTGTGTGTTTGATGTCCTTCAGAGTCTGGAGTGTGGCCCAAGCATCCCAGTTGAGTGTGTTGCCATCAATGGGTTCATGCAGCCTAGGGGAGGGAAGACGAGTTGTGGGTGTTAGAGAGAATTTGATTAGTGTGTGTGTGTGTGTGTGTGAGGGAGGGGGGGGGGGGGGGATGGGTGTGTGACCTCCTTCAGAGTCTGGAGTGTGGCCCATGCAACCCAGTTGAGTGTGTTGCCATCAATGGGTTCGTGCAGCCTAGGGGAGGGAAGAGAGGTGTGGGTGTGTGTAAGAGAGAGAGAGAATTGGATTTGTGTGTGTGGGTGTGGGGTGTGTGGGTGTGGGGTGAGAGAGAGAGAGAGAGAGAGAGATGAGAGGAGAGACGAGAGAGAGAGATGAGATGAGAGAGAAGAGAGAGAGAGAAGATGAGAGAAAGAGAGAGGTAGAGAGGGAGGGAAGAGAGGTGGTGTGTTGCAGATTTCAGTTTGTACCTTGGTGGATTTGTGTGTGTGTGCTGTGTGTTGGTGTGGTGTGTGTGTGTATTGTGTGTTGTGTTTTGGTGTGAGTGTGGGTGGGGGTGTGTGGGTGTGTGTGTGGGGATAGGGGGTGGTGGGTGGGTGTGTGTATTGTGTGGGTGTGTGTGGGTGTGTTGGGTGTTGTGTGTCGTGTGGGTGTGGGGGTGTGTGTGTGGGGTGGGTGGTTGGGTGTGTGTCTTGGGGGGGGAGTGTGGGCTGTGGGGGTTTGTGGCTGTGGGGTGTGGTGTGTGTGTGTGTGTGTGTTTCTGTGTAGGTGTTTTGTGTGTGTGTTTTGTGTTTGGTGTGGATTGTGTGTGTGGGGAGTGTGGGGGTCTGTGTGTGGGGAGTTTGGTGGGGGTGTGTGTGTGTGTGGGGGGTTTTGTGGGTGATGTATGGTGTGTGTGTGTGTTTTGTGTGTGGGGTATGCTGGTGTGTTTGTGTGTGTGTGGTATTGATGTGTGATTGTGTGTGTGTGTGGATTGTGTGTGTGTGTGTGTTTTGTGTGTGTGTCGGTGTTGTGTGGTGTTGTGTTTGTGTGTGTGTGTTTTTGTTTTGTGTTTGTGTGTGTTTTTGTGTGTGGTGTTTTTGTGTTTTGTGGTGTGTTTGGTGTGTGTGTTTTGTGTGTGTGTGTGGTGTGTTTTGGTGTGTGTGTGTGTGTGTTTATGTGTGTTGTGTGTGTGTGTGTGTGTGTGTGTGTGTGTGTGTGTGTGTGTGTGTGTGTGTTTGTGTGTGTGTGTTTTGGTGTGTGTGTGTGTTTTGTGTGTGTGTGTGTGTTGTGTGTGTGTTGTGTGTGTGTGTGTGTGTGTGTGTGTGTGTGTGTGTGTGTGTGTAAATGGAGGTGTGAGTGTGTTGCTATCAATGGGCTCGTCCAGCCTAGAACATATGATATGCCACTCAAAAGAGGGCACGTCCTTGCCGTCAGTGACATTAAAAAAAAACGATTTTTACGATTATTTTGTTTTTTTGAATTTGGAAATGAATAAGGGGGGCCTCACCTAAAAACAGACAGGGCCTTGGAGAGGGAACCTTTATCCGCATATTCCATTATGATATGCCACTCAAAGGAGGGCACGCCCTCGTCCATGCCGTCAGTGACGTTTTTTTTAATGATTTTTATGATTTTGTTTTAAATATGGAAATAAATAAGGGGGGCCTCACTTAAAAACAGACAGTGCCTTGGAGAGGGAACCGTTATCAGCATACTCCATAATTATATGCCACTCAAAGGAGGGCACGCCCTCGTCCATGCTGTCGGCGTCGTTTTTTAGTTTTTTTTTGTTTTTTATGATTTTTATGATTTGTTTTTTAAATATGGAAATGAATAAGGGGGGCCTCACCTGAAAACAGACAGGGCCTTGGACAGCGAACCTTTATCCGCATAATCTATAATGATATGCCACTCAAAGGAGGGCACGCCCTCGTCCATGCTGTCGGCGTCGTTTTGTTTTTTAGTTTTTATGATTTTTATGATTTGTTTTTTAAATATGGAAATGAATTTGGGGGGCCTCACCTAAAAACAGACAGTGCCTTGGAGAGGGAACCGTTATCAGCATACTCCATAATGATATGCCACTCAAAGGAGGGCACGCCCTCGTCCATGCTGTCGGCGCCGTTTTGTTTTTAGTTTTTTATGATTTGTTTTTTAAATATGGAAATGAATAAGGGGGGCCTCACCTGAAAACAGACAGGGCCTTGGAGAGGGAACCTTTATCAGCATATTCCATTATGATATGCCACTCAAAGGAGGGCACGCCCTCGCCCATGCCCTCGGCATCGGCAGCGACGCCGCCACTTTTCAACAACTGTTTTTCGAGGGCTGAAAACTCAGGGTCCACGATCTCTCCTGATTGTGCAATCACCTTTAAGGTGTTCACTATATGAGGGTGGTTGATGGCCTGGGGGGGGAAGAGGGTGTGTGTGTGTGTGTGGAGGGGGGGGGGGGGGGGGGGGGGGGGGGGGGTCAAGTGTGTGTGGGGGGGAGGTGTGGGAGTTTTTATTTGTGTGTGCTGAACTCAGGGTCCACGGTCTCTCCTGATTGTGCAATCACCTTTAAGGTGTTCACTATATGAGGGTGGTTGATGGCCTGGGGGGGGAAGAGGGTGGGGGTGTGTGGGGGGTGTGCGTGTGTGTGTGTGTGGGGGGGGGGGTCAAGTGTGTGTGTGGGGAGGTGGGGGAGTTTTTTTTGTGTGTGCTGAACTCAGGGTCCACGATCTCTCCTGATTGTGCAGTCACCTTGAAGGTGTTCACTATATGAGAATGGTGATGGCCTGGGGGGGAAAGAGGGTGAGGTTGGGTAAGTGGGCGTGTTGTGTGTGGGGGGGGGTCAAGTGTGTGTGGGGGAGAGGTGGGGGAGTTTTTATTTGTGTGTGCTGAACTCAGGGTCCACGATCTCTCCTGATTGTGCAGTCACCTTGAAGGTGTTCACTATCTGAGAATGGTTGATGGCCTGGGGGGGGAAGAGGGTGTGTGTGTGTGGGGGGGGGGGGGGGGGGGGGGGGGGGAGTTTTTTTGTGTGTGCTGAAAACTCAGGGTCCACGATCTCTCCTGATTGAGCAATCACCTTGCAGGTGTTCACTATATGAGGGGGGTTGATGGCCTGGGTGTGTGTGTGTGTGGGGGGGGGGGGGATGGTAGTGGTGTGTGTGTGTGTGTGTGTGTGTGTGTGTGTGTGTACTCACCGACATGAGAATAGCTTCCATCTGGGCCATCTTTTCCTTCCTAGCCTCCCACTCAGCTTCCTCAGGCTGTTCTCCATCTGTGTTCCCTTGAATGATCTTGATCGCTACACGCTGCTTCTCCCAATCACCTACACCACACACACAGGGGCAGGGGCAGTGAGAATGGTGTTGATCGTATCTTCTCTGTTGCTTCTAATCACCTACACCACACACACACAGGGACAGGGTCAGTGAGAATGGTGGGGTACAGGCTTCTCTCCATTTGTGTTCCCTTGAATGATCTTGATCGCTACACGCTGCTTCTTCCAATCACCTGCACAACGCACGGACAGGGGCAGGGGAGTGGCTGCAGGGTTCGTCATGTGGAGTACCATTTATTCATGTATTTTTTATTTGTTTTTTTATTTACTTATCTTTATTTTGTGTTATATAATTATTTATTTATGTACTGCCATTTGTATTTCCTTGAATGACTTTGATCGCTACACGCTGCTTCTCCCAATCCTCTACACCACACACACACACACAGGGGCAGGGGCAGTGAGAATGGTGTTGATCTCATCTTCGCTGTTGCTTCTAATCGCCTACATGTCACACGCACAGGGGCAGGGTCAGTGAGAATGGTGGGGTACAGGCTGTCCCCCATTTGTGTTTCCTTGAATGATCTTGATCGCTACACGCTGCTTCTCCCAATCACCTACACCACACACACAGGGGCAGGGGCAGTGAGAATGGTGTTGATCGTATCTTCTCTGTTGCTTCTAATCACCTACACCACACACGTACAGGGGTAGGGTCAGTGAGAATGGTGGGGTACAGGCTGTCCCCCATTTGTGTTTCCTTGAATGATGTTGATCGCTACATGCTGCTTCTCCCAATCACCTAAACCACACACACACAGGGGCAGTGGCAGTGAGAATGGCGGTGATCCTATCATCTCTGTTGCTTCTAATCACCTACACCACACACGTACAGGGGCAGGGTCAGTGAGAATGGTGGGGTAAAGGCTGTCCCCCATTTGTGTTTCCTTGAATGATGTTGATCGCTACATGCTGCTTCTCCCAATCACCTACACCACACACACACAGGGGCAGTGGCAGTGAGAATGGCGGTGATCGTATCATCTCTGTTGCTTCTAATCACCTACACCACACACGTACAGGGGCAGGGTCAGTGAGAATGGTGGGGTACAGGCTGTCCCCCATTTGTGTTTCCTTGAATGATCTTGATCGCTACACGCTGCTTCTCCCAATCACCTTACCACACACACACACAGGGGCAGGGGCAGTGAGAATGGCGGTGATCGTATCATCTCTGTTGCTTCTAATCACCTACACCACACACGCACAGGGGCAGGGGAGTGGCTGCAGGGTTCGTCATGTGGTGTACCATTTATTCATTTATTTGTATATTTATTTATTTAATTATTTATATATAATTTATTGATGTATTGCCATTTGTGTTCCCTTTAATGATTTTGATTGCTACACGCTGCTTCTCCCAATCCTCTACACCACACACACACACAGGGGCAGGGGCAGTGAGAATGGTGTTGATCTCATCTTCGCTGTTGCTTCTAATCACCTACACCACACACACAGGGACAGGGGCAGTTTGAATGGTGGGGTACAGGCTGTTCTCCATTCGCGTTCCCTTGAATGATCTTGAGCACTACACGCTGCGTCTCCCAATCCTATGCACCACACATGCGCATAAGCAGTCATAATAGCTGCAGGGTGCATCATAAGGTGAACTATTTTTATGTATTTTATCCCCCCCATCCACTACCACCCACCCTCCACCACTACTTACCCAAGTACAACATTAACCCCCCCCCCCCCCCCTCCCCCCCCACCCCCCCCCCCCCCCCCCCCCTTATGATCAGTTTCAGTAAACCTCCCACACATGCACTTTAACACACACACACACACACACACACACACACACACAAAAGTACCCCCACCCCCATAATTATTTATATATAATTTATTGATGTATTGCCATTTGTGTTCCCTTTAATGATTTTGATTGCTACACGCTGCTTCTCCCAATCCTCTACACCACACACACACACAGGGGCAGGGGCAGTGAGAATGGTGTTGATCTCATCTTCGCTGTTGCTTCTAATCACCTACACCACACACACAGGGACAGGGGCAGTTTGAATGGTGGGGTACAGGCTGTTCTCCATTCGCGTTCCCTTGATGATCTTGAGCACTACACGCTGCGTCTCCCAATCCTATGCACCACACATGCGCATAAGCAGTCATAATAGCTGCAGGGTGCATCATAAGGTGAACTATTTTTATGTATTTTATCCCCCCCATCCACTACCACCCACCCCCCACCACTACTTACCCAAGTACACATTAACCCCCCCCCCCCCCCCCCCCCCCCCCCCCCCCTTATGATCAGTTTCAGTAAACCTCCCACACATGCACTTTAACACACACACACACACACACACACACACACACACAAAAGTACCCCCACCCCAACCCCCACCCACCCAGCCCACAACACCCATTCACAAACACTCAACCCCCTCCCCTGCTCCCCCTTTCCTCCACCACCACTCACCCAAGTACACATTACCAAAGCCCCACCTCCCAATCAGCTTTATAAGCTTCAACGGCAACTGCCTGCCCTCCTCTACCTTCCCCTCAACCCTCCCACATACCCCCTACCACCCAGGCACACCCACCCCTCCTACCCATCCACCACCACCCCTCCTACCTATCCACTACCACCCACCCTCCACCACCAGTACACATGACCAAAACCTCCCCGCCCAATCAGCTGTATAAGCTTCAATGGCAACTGCTTGCCCTCCTCTACCTTCCCCTCAACCCTCCCACACATCCCCCACCACCCAGGCACACCCCACCCCTCCTACCCATCCACCACCACCCCTCCTACCTATCCACTACCACCCACCCTCCACCACCAGTACACATTGCCAAAGCCTCCCCGCCCGATTAGCTTTATAAGCTTGAATGGCAACGTCTTGCCCTCCTCAGGCGTTATCATCACCGCACCAAATTCACTACCACCCGACCTTCCTACACACCCATCCTCCCACCCTACCCATCCACCACCACTTACCCAAGTACACATTACCAAAACCTCCCTTTATGATCAGTGTCACCAAACCTCCCACAAATGCACTAGCACACTCACACACACACACACAAAAGTACCCCCACCCCAACCCCCACCCACCCAGCCCATAACACCCATCCACATCCCCTCACCCCCCTCCCCTGATCCCCCTTTCCTCCACCACCACTTACCCAAGTACACATTACCAAAGCCTCCCCGCCCAATCAGCTGTATTAGCTTGAACGGCAACTGCCTGCCCTCCTCTACCTTCCCCTCAACCCTCCCACACATCCCCCACCACCCAGGCCCACCCACCCCTCCCTACACACCCATCCTCCCACCCTACTCATCCACCACCACTTACCCAAGTACACATTGCCAAAGCCTCCCCGCCCGATCAGCTTTATAAGCTTGAATGGCAACGTCTTGCCCTCCTCCGGCGTAATCATCACCGCGCCACACTCAGAGTGGACACTGTAATGTGATAAATGGGATAGCTGCCTGGACACGACTTCAGTCAACATGCCCGACTGGTCCATGATGGAGTTCAGGTCTCTGCCCACACTCTTTCGGGGCCCAGGTTTGGAGGACTCTTGTCTGAGCTCTCCTGCTCTGCCGCCTGTAGTGGTGTTGGTGTTGGGTTGGTTGGTGGTGGGGGGGAGGGGGTGGGGGTGTTGGTGTGGGGGTGGGTGGTGTTGGGGGTGTGGTGGGTGGTGGTGTGTGGGGAGGGTGGGGGTGGGGGTTGGGGGTGTGGTGGCTGGGGGTGGGGGTGGGGGGGGGTAGGTGTGGGGTTGGTTGGTGGGGGTGGGGTGTGGTGGTGGGGGGGGGGGGGTGGGTGGGTGTGGGGTGGGTGCGGTGGGGGTGGAGGGGGGTGTGGGGGGGGGGGGACCCGGGGGGGGGGTGGGTGGTGGTGGAGGGGGGGGATGGTGGGGCGTAGGGGGTGGAGGTGGGGATGGGGTGAGGGGGGTGGGTGGGGTTGGGCGGTGTTGGGGGGGGGCGGTTGTGGGGGGGGGGGTGGGGGTGGTGGGTGTGTGGTGTGGGGTGCTGGGGGGGTGGGGTGGGTGGTGTGGGGGGGGTGGTGGTGGGGGTGAGTGGGGGGGCTAGGGGGTGGGGCGGGTGGTGTGGGGGGGGGGGGTGGGTGGTGGTGTGGGTGGTGGGGGGGGTGGTGTGGTGCTTGGTGGTGTGGCGGTGGGTGGGGGGGAGGGTGGTGGTGGTGTTGGGGTTGGTGTGGTCTTTGTGGGGGTTGGGGGTGGGGTGGGTGGTGGTGTGGGGGGTTGGTGTGGGGGTTGGTGTGTGGTGGGGGTCTGTGGTGGTGGTGGGTGGTGGTTATGTTGGGTGGTGGTGTTGGTGTTGGGTGTTGTGGTTGCTGTTGGGTTGGTGTTGTGTGCGGGTTGGTGGTTGGTTGGCGGTGGTGGTGGAAGAGGGTGGGTTGGTGGGGGTGGTGGTGGTGGCGGTGGTGGGGTGTTGGTGGTGATGGTAGTGGTGGTGGTGGTGGTGGTGGGGAGGTGGGGGAAGAGGTGGGTGGTGGTGTTGATGGTGTTGTTGGGTTGGTGTTGGGTTGGTGTTGGTGTTGGGTTGGTGTTGGTGGTGGAAAAAAGGTGGGTGTGGTGGAAAGAGTGTGGGGTGGGTGGGGGGAGGGGCGGGGGAGGGGTTTGGGGGGGGTGGGGGTGGTGGGGGGTGATGGTGAGGGGGGGTGGGGGGGCGGGGGTGGAAGGGGGGGAGGATAGATATTTTGTGGTGTGGTGGGTGTGGATGGTGTGGTGTTTGGGGTGGTGTTGGTGTTGGTGTGGGTTGGTGTTGGTGTGGGGGGGATGGGTGGTGGGGGGTGGGGGGTGGGGGGTGGGGGTGGTTTGGTGTTGGGAGGTGTGGTGGGGTGGTGTATGGGGTGGTTTGGGGGTTGGTGGCGCGGGTGATGGGGGTGGGGGGTGGTGTGGGTGTTGGTGTTGGTGATGGTGTTGTGGTGATGGTGGTGGTGTTGCCCTGGTGTTGGTGTTGGTGTTGTGTGGTGTTGTTGGTGTTGATGGTTGTCGTTGGGTGATTGGTGTTGGTGTTGGTGTTGGTGTTGGTGATGGGTTGTGGTTGTGTTGTGGTTGCTGGTTGTGGTTGGAGTTGTGGTGGTTAGTGGTTGTGGTTTGTGGTGGTGGTGGTGATGCAGCTGGTGGTGATGGTGGGTGGGTGGAGTGTGTTGGTGTTGGTTGGTGGTGTTGATGTTGTTGTTGTTGGTGGTGGTGGTAGTTGGTGTTGGTGTTTGTGGTGTTAGTGGTGTTGGTGTTGGTGTACACGCTGACAGCTCTCTCAGCCTCATCGAAGAAGTAAAAAGTAGGGGAACAACAAGAAAAAAAGGAAAACACACACACACACCTGTTACTGACGCTTCCAGTGAGAAAGACTGGCTCTTGATTTTATCAGTCCCTTCAATCTGAGCGATAGGGGCGCTGACAGGTCGTTCGGCACCATCGTTGTTCATGGCGCTGTCTTTATATATTATGACTTATGCGTGAGCTACATGAAGAAGAAGAACAAGAAGAAGAAGACAAGTTCGATGCAGCGTGGCCTGCGACGCTAAAAATTGGCGGAGAGTGATCGTGAGGGAGCGACAGGTGGCAACGGAAGAGAGTTAGTTACGAGGCCGTTGGCTGACGTGTAGGGCTTCATCACGGTCAGATAGATGGATGGATGGATGGATGGTTGGATGGACGGACAAATGGGTAACCCTGGGGGCTCCCGCCCCCCAGAAGGGGGGGCTCCGCCAAAAAAGAAAAGGAAAACACTCACACTTGTTCCTGAGGCTTGCAGTGAGAAGGACTGGCTCTTGATTTTGTCAGTCCCTCCAATCTGAGCGATACGAGCGCTGACAGCTCTCTCCGCCTCATCGAAGAAGTAAAAAGTAGGAGAACAACAAGAACAAAAGGAAAACACACACACACACACCTGTTACTGACGCTTGTAGTGAGAAGGACTGGCTCTTGATTTTATCAGTCCCTCCAATCTGAGCGATACGAGCGCTGACAGCTCTCTCCGCCTCATCGAAGAAGTAAAAAGTAGGAGAACAACAAGAGAAAAAAGGAAAACACACACACACGCACCTGTTACTGACGCTTCCAGTGAGAAGGACTGGCTCTTGATTTTGTCAGTCCCTCCAATCTGAGCGATATGAGTGCTGACAGCTCTTTCAGCCTCATTGAAGAAGTAAAAAGTAGGAGAACAACAAGAACAAAAGGAAAACACACACCTGTAACTGACGCCTGTAGTGAGAAGGACTGGCTCTTGATTTTATCAGTCCCTCCAAGCTGTGTGGCTAAACTAGTCAGAAATTTCTCTCGCTTTGCGCTCCGTGGGGTTCAGGGGGCAGCACGCCGCACTGGGGTCACACCGAGTCGCTCAATTTGCAACGCAGTACAGAAACGAAAACCAGTGGGGGGTAAGGGAGATAAGGGGGGTAGAAAAGCAACGCACCTGTAACTGACGCCTGTAGTGAGAAGGACTGGCTCTTGATTTTATCAGTCCCTCCTATCTGAGCGATACGGGCGCTGACAGCTTTCTCCGCCTCATCGTTTTCGATGGCGCTGTCTTTATAAATGTTTCCGTGCACATCGTGCGCCTCGTCACGTTCGAACGTCTCCTTTGAACTGAAGCAACCTGAGTGTGGGTGGGTAAGGGAGAGTGTGGGTGGGTGGGTGGGTGGGTGGGTGGATGGGTGGGTGGGTGGGTGGGTGGGGGGGGGCGGGGGGAGTGTATGAGTTACCATGCGATCGTGCGGTGTGCGTGTGTGTGTGTGTGTGTGTGTGTGCGGTTACCGTGCATGTCGTGCGCCTCATCAATTTGGAATGTATCCTTTGCACTGAAATAACCTGAGTGTGTGTGAGTGTGGTTGGGTGGGTGGGTGGGAGGGCGTCTGTGTGAGGGGAGGGGTTGGGGTTGGGGGGGGGGGACTGTGTGTGTGTGTGTGTGTGGGGGGGGGGGGGGGGGGGGAGTAGGGGGAGTGTATGAGTTGCCATGAATGTTGTGCGCCTCATCACGTTCGAACGTCCCCTTTGAACTGAAGCAACCTGAGTGTGGGTGGGTGGGTGGGTGGGTGGGTGGGGGAGGGGAGAGGAGAGGGGGGAGGGGAGGAGGGGCTATTTTATTACTTTGTTATTAACATAAATTAATTTATCCACACAAATAATCAGTCTTGAAAAACTAGTTTATGAAAAACTGATGGCGCTGTCTATATATACATTGCCGTGCGAGTTGTGTACCTCATCACGTTCAAACATCTCCTTTGAACCGAAGCAACCTGAGTGTGGGTGGGTAAGGGGGAGTGTGGGTGGGTGGGTGGGTGGGTGGGGGGAGTGCATGAGTTACCATGCATGTCGTGCGCCTCATCAATTTGGAATGTTACCTTTGCACTGAAACAACCTGAGTGTGTGTGAGGGTGGTTGGGTGGTTGGGTGGGAGGGCGTCTGTGTGTGCAGGGGGGGTGGGGGGGGACTGGGGGGGGGGGGGGGTGGGGGGGGTAGGGGGAGTGTATGAGTTGCCATGAATGTTGTGCGCCTCGTCACGTTCAAATGTCTCCTTTGAACTGAAGCAACCTGAGTGTGGGTGAGTGTGGTTGGGTGGTTGGGTGGGAGGGCGTCTGCGTGTGGAGGGGGACTGGGGGGGGGACTGGGGTGGTAGGGTGGGGTGGGGTGGGGTGGGGGGGTAGGGGGAGTGTATGAGTTGCCAAACACGTTGTGTGCCTCATATCTTTCAAATGTCTCCTTTGAACTGAAACAACCTGAGTGTGTGTGAGTGTGCTTGGGTGGTTGGGTGGGAGGGCGTCTGTGTGTGTTGGGGGGGGGGGGGGGGGGGGGGGGGGGGGGGGGGGAGGGGAGGAGGGGGAGTGTATGAGTTGCCATACACGTCGTGCGCCTCATCTCTTTCAAATATCTCCTTTGAACTGAGGAAACATGAGTGTGGGTGTGTGGGTGTGTGCGTGGGTGTGCGTGGGTGTGTGGGTGTGTGTGTGTGGGGGGAGGGGGGGGGGGGGGGGGGGCAGGTGTTATTTATATATATATTTTTTATCAAAATAAATACATTTGATCCACACAACCGATTGGTCTTGAACAGAAAAAAGTATTAAAACAAACATTCATATCCCAACCTAAACCTATCTTGCCCTATCCTACCCAACCTTACCCTACCCTACCCTGTCCTACCCTGTCCTGTCCTGTCCTGTCCTGCCCTATCCTACCCAACCTTACCCTTCCCTACCCTGTCCTGTCCTGTCCTACCCTGCCCTACGCTACCCTACCTTACCCTACCCTACACTGCCCTGTCCTGTCCTATTCTACCCTGCCCTACGCTACCCTACCCAACCTTACCCTGCCCTGTCCTGTCCTACCCTGCCCTACCCTACCCTACTCTACCCTACTCTACCCTACCCTGCCCTGTCCTGTCCTACCCTGCCCTACACTACCCTACATTACCTTACCCTACCCTACCCTGCCCTGCCCTGTCCTACCCTGCCCTACTCTACCCTACCCTGCTATACCCTACCCTACCCTACCCTACCCTACCCTACCCTACCCTGCCCTACTCTACCCTACCCTGCTATACCCTACCCTACCCTACCCTACCCTGCCCTACTCTACCCTACTCTACCCTACCCTGCCCTGCCCTGTCCTGTCCTGTCCTGTCCTACCCTGCCCTACTCTACCCTACCCTGCTATACCCTACCCTACCCAACCCTGCCCCCCCTACCCCACCCTACCCTACCATATCCTATCCTACAATTTCATATCTTACCATATCCTATCCTATCCAGAACGTCTTACCTGAGCTGAAACACATCTACATCACTAGTACTGCTACCTCGGCTGATGTACAACACTGCCGTCCAAGCTAACTACCCTCATCCCACCCCACCCCACTTCACATGTACTTCACTAGAGCTGCTACCTCGGCTAATGTACAACACTGCCATCCAAGCCAACTGCCCTGACCCCACCAGGGCTGCACATGTACATCACTTGTACTGCTACCTGGCTGATGTACAACACTGCCACCCAAGCCATCTTCCCTCACCCCACCAGGGCTGCACACCTACATCACTGGCACCACCAGTATCAACATCATCATCAACAACAACAACAACAACAACAACAACAACAACAACAACAACAACAACAACAACAACAACAACAACAACATCAACAACAACAACAACAACTGGAACAACAGGGCCCCACACCAGGGCGCCCCCCCACCCCCCGCCCCCCCACCCCAACGTACCCCAACCCAGCCCAACCAACCCACCCACCCAGCCCAGCCCAGCCCACCCCAACCAGCCCAGCCCAGCCCAGCCCAACCACCCTAACCCAACCAGCACAGCCCAGCACAGCCCAGCACAGCCCAGCACAGCCCACTCCTCCCCCCACTCCCCACCTTCACCCACTCATGCGCCAGCCCAACCCCAACCCACTCCCGCACCCCACCCCCCTAAATCTCCCCCCCCCCCCCACACACACACCCCCAACCCCAACCTCACCCCCCCCCCCGACCCCGACCCCTCAACCCCACTCCTCCACACCCCCCTGCTCCCCCACCCCCCCACTTCCCCACTCCCTATGCTCGATAAGCACACACACCTACACCCCGACTCGAATAGTGAATAGCAGACGAGCCTCTAAGGCCCCTCCGTCGTCCAAAACCCATTCTCTTCACAATGAAGCGCACGATATTCAAGCGCATATAACAAAGAAATATTTCTTCCAAGCATGCGCGTGGGTAGAGTTTCGACTACCAGGAGATACTCGCATAGTCGAAAGTCCAGTACAGGCTTGCTTACTCACCCATTGCTGCTCTCGAATCAGAGCGATGCTAAAATTGCTTCGAATGCTTTTGTAGCACTCCGGATCTTGTGTTGCGAGAAACTCCTCGAGCCGGTTAGGCAGCGATATATGGATTGGCGTAGACGGCAATCTCCCGGCAAACTCGAAGCTCTGCTGCCCAATGCTATTTTTCCTTTAGAAGAAGTGGCTAACAGTGCCAAAGCGCAAAAAGCAGCGAGACATGAATGCGATGTGGGAACAACAGGTCGGATCAATGGCGAGTTGTAGGGCTGAAATGGAACTCTAGCTTTTGTTCGCTTTGTTTACGAAGAATGGCCTGTGTGCCTATGGATTGTGCTAAAGTCCCATGCCCAGTCGAATGGATAAAGCAAAGCTCGTGTGGGTTGGAGATTGTTTGTGCCTGAGCGGGGCTCCGGCACCACCCCGGGGCACTTTTCCAGGTATGGAAAAGTTTCGGGGTTTATGGAAAAGTTTTGTACTGCCAGGCCAAAAGTCCGCCTGGGCAACTTTTCCATAAGCCCTCAAACTTTTCCACTGCGAACCTTCAAACGGGCCCATCTTTTCCACAGTCCAACACGTTTCCTCGAACTTGCTTCAAATGAATTCAATTTCAACTTCGAACTGCTAAGGCATCTCATCGGAAACACCTTATTGGCATTTCACTGCTAGTCCGCCTCTCGCTGTGATGAAACGCATGGCAATTGCCGCATGGCGCATGTAATCGTCAAGCCCTACTCAGAAGATGCTGTCCAATTAATTCCCAGCCTTCATACCTGTTCTACTTACAGTCACCACGTGGCGTCGCCACGCCGCGTCTCATAGATAGGGATACATGGCGGTCGATGGACGCTTCAAGACAATATGCGATCAATGGAAGCAAACAAGCGGGTACCCAGTGCTTCGCAAAGGTCGCTTAGAACCCGCGTACGATGAGTCCAAGCATGGCAGCATTATCCTGCACCCGACTCGCGCCCCCCAAGAAGAACTCGCTCGCCAAATGAGATATACTCTCCGTACTGGCAAGCCGCTCGACCCGAGCGTGATCCAAGATTCGTTAGTGACTATCTACCGAGTATCGCCTCAGGTGCGTCTGGATAGATCGTCCAGGAGACTGACTGCATGAGCATGGGCGGGGGCATGGCCTCATAAGCATGGGCATGACTGGTTGAGCATAGGCAAGGGCATGGGCATGGGCATGTCTGCATTAGCAGGGGCAGGGTCATGACTGCATGGGCAGGGGTAGGTCTGCATGACTGCATGGCAGGGGCCTGACTGCATGTGCATGGGCATGGGTATGGGTATGAGCTTGACTGCATGAGCAAGGGCAGGGGCATGGGCATGACTGCATGGGCATGGGCATGTCTGCATGAGCATGGGCAAGGGCATGAGCATGGGCATGTCTGCATTAGCAGGGGCAGGGGCATGACTGCATGGGCATGGGCATTTCTGCATGGGCATGGGCATGTCTGCATTAGCATGGGCAGGGGCATGAGTGCATGGGCATGGGCTTGGGCATGTCTGCATGACTGCATGAGCATGAGCAAGGGCGGGGGCATGACTGCATGTGCATGGGCATGGCTGGATGAGAAAGGGTGAGGGGCATGCATGCATGAGATGCAGAAAATGCTTGTTTTTGTTTGTCTACAGAGTACCTTCTCTGATTCACATATAAATACTGCCTAGGTGGACCACTATTCCCTCATTCGCCACAGCGACGGAAATGGAGGGAAGGAGCTTTGGTGCCCTAATTGCCATGACCCAACATCGGGGTTCCGCAGTGTGCTAGAGGGTAAGGGGTTCAACAACGGTTTGCGGCCTGGCTTCAACACTGATGGTACCACTTTCAAGGCGCTGTACTCCAGTTTCTGCTGCAATAACAAGGCATGCCCTGGAAACCCCAACGACAGGCGCAAAGGATCAGGTTGGATATTGTTTTTTTTTTAGGGGTTGATGATGATGATGATGGGTAGGTGGTGTTTGTGGGTGGGCATGTGTGTGTGGGTGGGGTGGGGGTTGTATGAGTGTGGGTGGGTGGGTAGGTGGGGTGGAGGTGGTATGAGTGTGGGTGGGTGGGTGGGTGGGTGGAGGGGGGAGATTTGGGAAGGGTGCCTGGACTGTGGGGTAACATGTGGACATATGGTAGCACTTGAGGGGACACATGCCATTATGGGTGGGTGGGTGGGTGGAGGGGGGAGACTTGGGAGGGGTGCCTGGACTGTGGGGTAACATGTGGACATATGGTAGCACTTGAGGGGACACATGCCATTATTGTATGTGATTTACGTACATGTACCAACCACCATACTATGTCTTGTTGTAGGGGTCAATGCGTTGGAGCGTCGCTTCATTGAGCTGAACTTTGAGGCAGTGGTGCTTCATCTGTATCCCTTCTTCTTTGTGGATGGCTGCACCACCTTGTTCTCTCACTCCGCATTGGACGAGACAAACTTCTTGTTCCCTCGTGGTGTAGGGCTGAATGATCTGGAAGCAAAGTTCCATGCCCTTCAGGCAAGTTCTTTTTTTCCTTGTTCGTGCATGGGTTTGTGTGGAAAGTTGGGAGGGTGCATGGACTGTGGTGAGCCATATGGGCATATGGTAGCACTTGAGGGGACACATGCCATAATAGTGGATGATTTATATTTTCTGCTACCAGCTGCATCATCATCATGTATTTAAGAAAACATGTTTTTGGTATCCGTTGTATTGAAGTAGGTGTCATTGTTTGTGTGTGGGTTCAAGTGAATGCTGTTTGGCATGGGGTTGTCTATATCAAGTGGTTCTTTATGTCAGGTGGTTGTGCATATCATATGATTATTTAGATCACATGTCATTCCCTTGTACTTACAACTATGCCCAATACTATTGACTTAGGTTGAGGGCCTGCAGCGCACGGAGCTAGCATACCTGGAGTTCAATGTCTTCCTCAAGGATCGACAACATATATCTGGCCCCATGGATCGCTTTGTGGTGAAGAAAAAACCGAATGTGGCCCAAGTCGCAGATTTTGAGGAAGCCAAGCTCAGGCGTCCCAACTCTAAGCAATTTGGGGACATGTACGTGTACCAAGGCAGGGAGCGTCTGGCTTTGCAGGTATGTTACAAATGAATTGCACTTAGAAGGCTGGTTGCACCAATGGCTTTGCTTGTGGCGCTCATACACATCATGTGGCCTGTGCTAGACATAGAGCTACATACGTTTCCTACCCATCCCAATTAACTACAACTTGCTTGTTTCTAACAGGATGACATTCAAGCAACGTACACAGCGGAGATCATCTCGATTGATCACGTGGCCTATGTCTGCAAGTTTGTCCGTGGACGTGAGTATATAGTGTCACAAAAGTAGTATGCATTCCATCCCTCTTGTTGGTTTCTTGTTTGGTTTCTTTTCCTTCTGATGATAGCTTGATGTCCATCCAAGTCCCATATCCCGCTCCCGCCCAACTAGTTTTGTGTCTTATGTGCCTTAGGGAAGTTCAACTGGCTCCTTACTGTGTGCAATGAGAAGGGGCTGTGCATTGGACACTTTGGCACTGAGACATGCTCCCTTCGGGAGGTGAAGACTCTTCTGCGCAAGGTGCATGACAGGCATATGCTCCTCGGTGTACCGGTGAGTCTGTGACTTCTTGCTCTAGGATGCCTTAATTATCCTTCTTGCATATATCTATGTATGTGTATGTCCATGACTGGTTATAAACCACTTAGCATTTTGTTGCAAATATGCTTGTTGGGTTAGTTACTTTCCATGCCCATCTGCCCAATTTTCACTATATCAAACTGACGTTGTCAACGTTAGTGTTCTGTTTTTGCATCAGGGACCACTTCTAGCATATCTCGACAACTCAGCATGTGCGGGAGCCGCGTTCAAGGAGGCATTTCCTACCTTGGGCCAGCGCACTCCCCTCAATCAAAGCGATGACGGCCTTAGGGAAGACTGCCTGCATGTGGTTGCTCGCCTTGGGAAGGCGATGAGGCAAGGGCATCCTTTGTACTGTGAGTGAACTATTTACCAGCTTCACTTACAGCTCTCGTCCCAGTTTTTCCCCCCTCACTATTCGTGTCAACTGAATTGTATTGTTTTGTGATATCAACTTAATTTGGGACTCCTCATAGTGCACTCAGTCCGATGACTGATTATATTATGACCACCGGGTATTCCCTCAAACCCCTTGATTGCTGTGGTTATGCAACCAGAAGCGCTCGAGGAGCACAAACACCATCCACGCTCATGCCCAACATTGAACCTGGCTGTCAATTCTCTTTTGTGACGTAGGGCCGGCTATCAATGCCTTGTCCCTCTCCATGTTCCACTGGGACCATGGTGATCGCATCCGAGTTTTGCCCCAGTTGAAGAAGCGGGAGGAGTTTCGCAAGATGACGGATGAGGAAGTACTGGGGGCAAAGTTGAGACCTTCTCTGTGGTCAGACTTGGGTGTCAAGAGGGTAAGATGTGTTTTGGGGGGCTGTTCGCTGGTGGTACCTTGTGAACAGTGTTATCTTGGGCCTGGCAAATGTAGGGTTCGGGGTCCTGTCAAATTCTTATACTTCAAAACTGTTCTACACTGCTGTACACACTACTGTTCAGACATTTCAAGAACTTTGACGTATGCAATAAGTCTGTTGGTTCCTCATTCCCCTATCCCTGGACCCTTCTGAGTAGTGCAAGTGCATGTAGAGCTCTCGGCATTGACATCTCCCCCACCTGAACCTGTTCTCGAACCAGCTGCAGATAGCATGCGGGCGTATGAAGAACGCTTCTACGCAGAGGAGGAGGCTTTTTCACCTCACCTCTTAAAAACTCCAACAGGGTGCTCTGACCAAGCCCCAACGAGAGCTTTCGGTTTGCTGGACAAACCCCTGGGGGTATTGGATCCAACAGATGTCACGGAGCAAGAGTCAGCAAGTGAGGGAGTGGGTGAGCACTCCGCGTATCAAGTGCCCTTGCCATTTGTTGGTGGCACCTCACCCTTGCGTGCATCTACAACAGAGGAGCTCTCTGGCCAGGCCTTGGGGATTTCATTGCTGTCACCTCGAATGTCGACTGCAGCCATCAAGAGAGAGGACGGCTCACAATCTGCTGCCCTTGTCACCACCTCCCCTTTGATGAATCAGGCTGATCTGCGACATGACAACCCCATGACTTCGTGGTTAGTCTGGGATAAGGTAGCTTCATCCCTGTCAGCCCACTTATCAGCCCACCAGACTCCCTGGCATCCAGAGGGTCTTCAGGATGGTCAATGGTTGTCCAATGGTATCATCTCAGATTTCATCTATGTAATGTGCGAGGTCAGCGGTGTAGCCGCTCACATCACGACCGTGAGTCGGGGCCTGATGGCGGGCAAGAGGCCAGCAGTTAGGCTTGGCATGGTGAACACCCAGCTGCCACCCGAGCTCGGATATCACTGGTTGTTTGTCGCTACAGTGAGGTCCAACGGCAAACTTGTTGTTGTAGAAATTGACCCACTCAACCCGTCTCCGCCCCACAACTCTTCTGTTCACCCCTCTACAAAGGCCCAATTTTCATCTCTGGATATCCACGAGTGGTTGGTCGGATGGAATGCAGGGATGGAGGCCATCCTTGAGCACCCGGGCCTTTCCCTTGGAGACCCTCCTGTCCTACAACATGGATCCGACACAACAGAATGTGGAGTCTGGGTGCTAATGATGGTCAACCTCATTCTGGCCGTGTTATCTGGCAAGGTGGAGGTGCCGGAGGCTATGCAGAGTGTTCGTCGATTGGGCGGCGATGTGCGTCAATTCAGGAGGCACTTGCAAACTCTCCCGTAAGTCGACTCGCATTGGTTTCTAAGTTCCATCATACAATATTGGTATGATCTGTCCTTGCTCTTTTTGATGATGATGATGATGATGGTGATGACGATGATGACGAGAGGGAGGAGGAGGAGGAAGGTACCTGCATTTTACTAATGGCTTTTCTATCATCATTATGTTCTGCATGTTATGGAATTATGATTGTTATTACTGAACATAAATGCCAATCTATGTATATATTGCATATCCCTGTCCATCCAATATATAACCCCTGATTTGACCTCATTCCTATCAACAGGGTACAGAGCTCGGCTGCTACAATGCCAGAAAGTCCACAACGAGGCAGCCTCAAGAAGTCAGCTGGCCCCAGCAAGTCTGCTATTTTGAAGAGCCCTCATGCTTCTACGAAGCGGAGCGGTGAACATCGTTCTCCACCTGCCTTCTTGAAGCGAATCAGGTTAAGCGGCCGACAGCCTACCATGACTGACTTCTACGACAGCACATTCTCGCCTAGTGATCAAGAGCTGTTTTGGCAGCTTCAGGGTCAGTTCCAAAAGGGAAACTCGTACGACTTCACAGCCTTCATGGGGACATTCAACGCCCAGGTAGGCAGCTTGTCCAAGGTACAACTGCAGGAGGTCAGAAGCATGTCCTTCAAGACCGTGCCGGCATTGGAGTCGTTTGTCAAGCAGAACATCAAGACAATGCAGCAGGCGCAAAGCGCCAAGTTGTTGCTGTTGCAAGGGGATGATGACTTCCAGCGCCCTGACGATCGTCTACCAGGTGTTCAGCAGAAGATTCCTACAGTTGTTGTTGAACCTCCAAGGACATCAGGTGCAACATCCAGGCCAGGGGCCACCACTCATGGAATTGCGATGCCATCCGTAAAAGGGGGTGCACGTCCAAACCCCCAAAGAGGGTGAACAAGTGTGGGCCTTGCTCTTCTCATGGGGGAGTAGATGTCTCTGTCAAGGGCCACAATTGTACATGGTGCAAGGGCTGCTGGGGCAAGGGTAACAATCCCCCACGCTCGGGACATGGCATTTTGAGAAAGAAGTCTGAGTGTTCCATTGAACACAAGCGATAGTTGATGCGCTTAGGACTTGCCGCTATTGCGTGATTGGGTGTACATGATGTATAATATCAAAAGTGCACCTACCACACAGTCTGCTACCCCTGAACATCCTGGGTAGTGGCCACTAGTTTTATTTCCTGCTACCAGCAGCAGCTTCTAGGCAGCTGCCTGAAGAAACCAGGTAGCGGCCACTGCTTTTATTTCCTGCTACCTGCAGCAGCTTCCAGGCAGCTCCCTGAACAACACTGGTAGCGGCCACAGCTTTTATTTCCTGCTACCAGCTGCAGCTTCTAGGCAGCTCCCTGGTCAACACTGGTAGCAGCCACTGCTTTTATCTCCTGCTACCAGCTGCAGCTTATAGGCAGCTCCCTGGTCAAACCTGGTAGCGGCCACTGCTTTTATTTCCTGCTACCAGCTGCAGCTTCTAGGCAGCTCCCTGGTTAAACCTGGTAGCGGCCACTGCTTTATTTCCTGCTACCAGCTGCAGCTTCTAGGAAGCTCCCTAGTCAAACCTTGTAGCGTCCACTGCTTTTATTTCCTGCTACCAGCTGCAGCTTCTAGGCAGCTGCCTGGTCAAACCTGGTAGCGGCCACGGCTTTTATTTCCTGCTACCAGCTGCAGCTTCTAGGCAGCTCCCTGGTCAAACCTGGTAGCGGCCACAGGTTTTATTTCCTGCTACCAGCTACAGCTTCTAGGCAGCTCCCTGAACAACATTGGTAGCGGCCACAGGTTTTATTTCTGCTACCAGCTGCAGCTTCTAGGCAGCTCCCTTAACAACCCGGTAGTGGCCAGTGATTTTCTTTCTTGCTACTAGCAGCAGCTTCCAGGCAGCTCCCAGAACAACCATGATAGTGGCAACTGCTTTTTCTTCCTTCTACCATCAGCAGGTTCTACGCAGCGCCCTTAACAACCCGGTAGTGGCCAGTGATTTCCTTTCTTGCTACTAGCAGCAGCTTCCAGGCAGCTCCCAGAACAACCATGATAGTTGCCACTGCTTTTCTTTCCTGCTACCAGCAGCAACTTCTAGGCAGCTAAATAACGACCCTAAAAAACTCGTGGATGTAAACAACAATCTAGATTCTCTTGCTGGTGGAAAAGGTCGGGAGTCAAGCAGCCATCCCCATGTAACCAGTGTTGAGGATATGATACCGTTTGCAAACAACGACCTGGAGACCTGCATCGTAGTCTCGTGGAAAACTCATGGCAGTTAACAACAATCTAGATTCTCTTGCTGGTGGAAAAGGTCGAGAGTCAAGCAACCATCCCCATGTAACCAGTGTTGAGGATATGATACCGTTTGCAAACAACGACCTGGAGACCTGCATCGTAGTCTCGTGGAAAACTCATGGCAGTTAACAACAATCTAGAATCTCTTGCTGGTGGAAAAGGTCGGGAGTCAAGCAACCATCCCCATGTAACCTAGTGTTGAGGATATGATACCGTTTGCAAACAACGACCTGGAGACCTGCATCGTAGTCTCGTGGAAAACTCATGGCAGTTAACAACAATCTAGATTCTCTTGCTGGTGGAAAAGGTCGAGAGTCAAGCAACCATCCCCATGTAACCTATGTTGAGGATATGATACCGTTTGCAAACAACGACCTGGAGACCTGCATCGCAGTCTCGTGGAAAACTCAGTGGCAGTAAACAACAATCTAGATTCTCTTGCTGGTGGAAAAGGTCGGGAGTCAAGCAGCCATCCCCATGTAACCTGTGTTGAGGATATGATACCGTTTGCAAACAACGACCTGGAGACCTGCATCGTAGTCTCGTGGAAAACTCATGGCAGTAAACAACAATCTAGATTCTCTTGCTGGTGGAAAAGGTCGGGAGTCAAGCAGCCATCCCCATGTAACCAGTGTTGAGGATATGATACCGTTTGCAAACAACGACCTGGAGACCTGCATCGTAGTCTCGTGGAAAACTCATGGCAGTAAACAACAATCTAGATTCTCTTGCTGGTGGAAAAGGTCGGGAGTCAAGCAGCCATCCCCATGTAACCAGTGTTGAGGATATGATACCGTTTGCAAACAACGACCTGGAGACCTGCATCGTAGTCTCGTGGAAAACTCATGGCAGTTAACAACAATCTAGAATCTCTTGCTGGTGGAAAAGGTCGAGAGTCAAGCAGCCATCCCCATGTAACCTGTGTTGAGGATATGATACCGTTTGCAAACAACGACCTGGAGACCTGCATCGTAGTCTCGTGGAAAACTCATGGCAGTTAACAACAATCTAGATTCTCTTGCTGGTGGAAAAGGTCGAGAGTCAAGCAACCATCCCCATGTAACCTATGTTGAGGATATGATACCGTTTGCAAACAACGACCTGGAGACCTGCATCGTAGTCTCGTGGAAAACTCGTGGCAGTAAACAACAATCTAGATTCTCTTGCTGGTGGAAAAGGTCGGGAGTCAAGCAGCCATCCCCATGTAACCAGTGTTGAGGATATGATACCGTTTGCAAACAACGACCTGGAGACCTGCATCGTAGTCTCGTGGAAAACTCATGGCAGTAAACAACAATCTAGATTCTCTTGCTGGTGGAAAAGGTCGGGAGTCAAGCAGCCATCCCCATGTAACCAGTGTTGAGGATATGATACCGTTTGCAAACAACGACCTGGAGACCTGCATCGTAGTCTCGTGGAAAACTCATGGCAGTAAACAACAATCTAGAATTCTCTTGCTGGTGGAAAAGGTCGAGAGTCAAGCAACCATCCCCATGTAACCTATTGTTGAGGATATGATACCGTTTGCAAACAACGACCTGGAGACCTGCATCGTAGTCTCGTGGAAAACTCATGGCAGTAAACAACAATCTAGATTCTCTTGCTGGTGGAAAAGGTCGGGAGTCAAGCAGCCATCCCCATGTAACCAGTGTTGAGGATATGATACCGTTTGCAAACAACGACCTGGAGACCTGCATCGTAGTCTCGTGGAAAACTCATGGCAGTAAACAACAATCTAGATTATCTTGCTGGTGGAAAAGGTCGGGAGTCAAGCAGCCATCCCCATGTAACCATGTGTTGAGGATATGATACCGTTTGCAAACAACGACCTGGAGACCTGCATCGTAGTCTCGTGGAAAACTCATGGCAGTAAACAACAATCTAGATTCTCTTGCTGGTGGAAAAGGTCGGGAGTCAAGCAGCCATCCCCATGTAACCAGTGTTGAGGATATGATACCGTTTGCAAACAACGACCTGGAGACCTGCATCGTAGTCTCGTGGAAAACTCATGGCAGTAAACAACAATCTAGATTCTCTTGCTGGTGGAAAAGGTCGAGAGTCAAGCAGCCATCCCCATGTAACCTATGTTGAGGATATGATACCGTTTGCAAACAACGACCTGGAGACCTGCATCGTAGTCTCGTGGAAAACTCATGGCAGTAAACAACAATCTAGATTCTCTTGCTGGTGGAAAAGGTCGGGAGTCAAGCAGCCATCCCCATGTAACCAGTGTTGAGGATATGATACCGTTTGCAAACAACGACCTGGAGACCTGCATCGTAGTCTCGTGGAAAACTCATGGCAGTAAACAACAATCTAGATTCTCTTGCTGGTGGAAAAGGTCGAGAGTCAAGCAGCCATCCCCATGTAACCAGTGTTGAGGATATGATACCGTTTGCAAACAACGACCTGGAGACCTGCATCGTAGTCTCGTGGAAAACTCATGGCAGTAAACAACAATCTAGATTCTCTTGCTGGTGGAAAAGGTCGAGAGTCAAGCAACCATCCCCATGTAACCATGTGTTGAGGATATGATACCGTTTGCAAACAACGACCTGGAGACCTGCATCGTAGTCTCGTGGAAAACTCATGGCAGTAAACAACAATCTAGATTCTCTTGCTGGTGGAAAAGGTCGAGAGTCAAGCAACCATCCCCATGTAACCTGTGTTGAGGATATGATACCGTTTGCAAACAACGACCTGGAGACCTGCATCGTAGTCTCGTGGAAAACTCATGGCAGTAAACAACAATCTAGATTCTCTTGCTGGTGGAAAAGGTCGAGAGTCAAGCAACCATCCCCATGTAACCAGTGTTGAGGATATGATACCGTTTGCAAACAACGACCTGGAGACCTGCATCGTAGTCTCGTGGAAAACTCATGGCAGTAAACAACAATCTAGATTCTCTTGCTGGTGGAAAAGGTCGGGAGTCAAGCAGCCATCCCCATGTAACCAGTGTTGAGGATATGATACCGTTTGCAAACAACGACCTGGAGACCTGCATCGTAGTCTCGTGGAAAACTCATGGCAGTAAACAACAATCTAGATTCTCTTGCTGGTGGAAAAGGTCGAGAGTCAAGCAGCCATCCCCATGTAACCTATGTTGAGGATATGATACCGTTTGCAAACAACGACCTGGAGACCTGCATCGCAGTCTCGTGGAAAACTCATGGCAGTAAACAACAATCTAGATTCTCTTGCTGGTGGAAAAGGTCGGGAGTCAAGCAGCCATCCCCATGTAACCAGTGTTGAGGATATGATACCGTTTGCAAACAACGACCTGGAGACCTGCATCGTAGTCTCGTGGAAAACTCATGGCAGTAAACAACAATCTAGATTCTCTTGCTGGTGGAAAAGGTCGGGAGTCAAGCAGCCATCCCCATGTAACCAGTGTTGAGGATATGATACCGTTTGCAAACAACGACCTGGAGACCTGCATCGTAGTCTCGTGGAAAACTCATGGCAGTAAACAACAATCTAGAATTCTCTTGCTGGTGGAAAAGGTCGAGAGTCAAGCAACCATCCCCATGTAACCTGTGTTGAGGATATGATACCGTTTGCAAACAACGACCTGGAGACCTGCATCGTAGTCTCGTGGAAAACTCATGGCAGTAAACAACAATCTAGATTCTCTTGCTGGTGGAAAAGGTCGGGAGTCAAGCAGCCATCCCCATGTAACCAGTGTTGAGGATATGATACCGTTTGCAAACAACGACCTGGAGACCTGCATCGTAGTCTCGTGGAAAACTCATGGCAGTAAACAACAATCTAGATTCTCTTGCTGGTGGAAAAGGTCGAGAGTCAAGCAAGCCATCCCCATGTAACCATGTGTTGAGGATATGATACCGTTTGCAAACAACGACCTGGAGACCTGCATCGTAGTCTCGTGGAAAACTCATGGCAGTAAACAACAATCTAGATTCTCTTGCTGGTGGAAAAGGTCGGGAGTCAAGCAGCCATCCCCATGTAACCAGTGTTGAGGATATGATACCGTTTGCAAACAACGACCTGGAGACCTGCATCGTAGTCTCGTGGAAAACTCATGGCAGTAAACAACAATCTAGAATTCTCTTGCTGGTGGAAAAGGTCGAGAGTCAAGCAGCCATCCCCATGTAACCAGTGTTGAGGATATGATACCGTTTGCAAACAACGACCTGGAGACCTGCATCGTAGTCTCGTGGAAAACTCATGGCAGTAAACAACAATCTAGATTCTCTTGCTGGTGGAAAAGGTCGGGAGTCAAGCAGCCATCCCCATGTAACCAGTGTTGAGGATATGATACCGTTTGCAAACAACGACCTGGAGACCTGCATCGTAGTCTCGTGGAAAACTCATGGCAGTAAACAACAATCTAGATTCTCTTGCTGGTGGAAAAGGTCGAGAGTCAAGCAAGCCATCCCCATGTAACCAGTGTTGAGGATATGATACCGTTTGCAAACAACGACCTGGAGACCTGCATCGTAGTCTCGTGGAAAACTCATGGCAGTTAACAACAATCTAGATTCTCTTGCTGGTGGAAAAGGTCGAGAGTCAAGCAACCATCCCCATGTAACCATGTGTTGAGGATATGATACCGTTTGCAAACAACGACCTGGAGACCTGCATCGTAGTCTCGTGGAAAACTCATGGCAGTAAACAACAATCTAGATTCTCTTGCTGGTGGAAAAGGTCGAGAGTCAAGCAGCCATCCCCATGTAACCTAGTGTTGAGGATATGATACCGTTTGCAAACAACGACCTGGAGACCTGCATCGTAGTCTCGTGGAAAACTCATGGCAGTAAACAACAATCTAGATTCTCTTGCTGGTGGAAAAGGTCGGGAGTCAAGCAGCCATCCCATGTAACCAGTGTTGAGGATATGATACCGTTGCAAACAACGACCTGGAGACCTGCATCGTAGTCTCGTGGAAAACTCATGGCAGTAAACAACAATCTAGATTCTCTTGCTGGTGGAAAAGGTCGAGAGTCAAGCAAGCCATCCCCATGTAACCAGTGTTGAGGATATGATACCGTTTGCAAACAACGACCTGGAGACCTGCATCGTAGTCTCGTGGAAAACTCATGGCAGTAAACAACAATCTAGATTCTCTTGCTGGTGGAAAAGGTCGGGAGTCAAGCAGCCATCCCCATGTAACCAGTGTTGAGGATATGATACCGTTTGCAAACAACGACCTGGAGACCTGCATCGTAGTCTCGTGGAAAACTCATGGCAGTAAACAACAATCTAGATGTCTTGCTGGTGGAAAAGGTCGAGAGTCAAGCAACCATCCCCATGTAACCTATGTTGAGGATATGATACCGTTTGCAAACAACGACCTGGAGACCTGCATCGTAGTCTCGTGGAAAACTCATGGCAGTAAACAACAATCTAGATTCTCTTGCTGGTGGAAAGGTCGGGAGTCAAGCAAGCCATCCCCATGTAACCAGTGTTGAGGATATGATACCGTTTGCAAACAACGACCTGGAGACCTGCATCGTAGTCTCGTGGAAAACTCATGGCAGGTAACAACAATCTAGATTCTCTTGCTGGTGGAAAAGGTCGGGATTCCCAAAGCAATAACCGTTGGGACGTTCCTCTGCGTTTGTCCGAGTCTATAAAGTTGCACGCTGGCCAAGTTAAGGGCTAGCGTGGACGCTTCTGGGGGGGTGCTTGTGCTTGCCAACGACGGTGATTCGCGTTTCCCACTGACCATCAGTGGAGATGCACCGTCGGACCTCGTGCAGGCGGCGTTTGGATCCTGATATCGAGGCCGCCTGTAGCTCCGTTGCCGAGTTACACGGGAATGCGTTTGGAGAGCGGGGTGGGACTTGGTGATTCTAGGTGGCGAGGGGGGTGGCGTGATGCAGGTGTCCGACGTTGGTCGCCTTGGATCTGAACCCTGCAGGCGGGCTTGTGCTGTGAACGTTGTGCCGATTCAGTCCACTTCGGACGGGCGCCAGAAGACGAATCGCTCGGACTTTTGGTACCTCGTCTGCGGACATTTTGCGGAGGCTGCGTCCGTGCACGTACACCCACCGTGGCGTGGTGGAGCGGGGTTCATACACGAGAGTGTTCTGCGAGGTCCCGAGATGCGTCACCTCTCTCACTCCCTAAGCAC